>RJWJ010011646.1:0-43846 GCA_004363605.1 Indri indri | reverse complement strand
TTGTTATCCCACTGACCCAGAATTTCCTGTGTCTCCCCCCAGACTGAGAGCCCCTTGAGGGCAGGCACGGTGCTGGCTTCATGTCTGTGCCCCCACACTACCCAGCACGGGCGCCGGCACCGAGCCGGACAGGGGCTCAGGGAACCTCCGGCATCACGGACTTCACAATGGACTTTGACACGAGTGAAATTAGGTTACATTTTCAAGTGGAGTCTTTGCCCCCAGGTTTTACCCAAGTGTATTCACTCAACCACCACTGAGCACATGATCGATGCCCGAACTGAGTGAATAAAACAGACAAGCCCCTCCCCATGGAGCTCACTTTCGACAAGGGGGAGGTAGCCAATGTGAATGGACTCAGATGAATACACAGGTCATTTTCATTGATGGCTAACGGGGAGTGTGTGGGGTGGGAGGGGTGACCCAGATTCTGGAGGGCTCCTCGGAGGAGACGTTTGAGCCTTGATGACATGGAATCAAGGGGAAGGCGGGACAGGGACCCTGGGCTAGGCTCTCCCAGCCCTCAGTCCAGAGCTCTGTCCACACTGCCCTGCTCAGTAGTGCAGTTTCCGTGCGAGAAACCCACATGTGGCAGGCGGAGGAGACAGTATTCAACAACAGAGGGTCTGGGTTGGCAGGAGTCCGCGGTGGCCCACACCCCCAGTATGGCCCCCCATAGCTCCGCCTGAGCCCCCGCTGGGTCTGTGTAAAATCAGAAAGGATAGTATCTTTCTCCTGTCCTGGGGCTTCGTTTCCGGAGGGTGTGCCCAGAGATGCTGCAAACCGGGTGCCTAAGGAGAGCTGGCAGCCTACAGGGCGAGCTCCTCTGCGCTGAACGTGAACCAGCTGGGGACCGGCACACAGTCACCTCCTCCAGTGCGCTTTGCCCACCTCATGCTCTCCATTTTCTGGCTGGATGGAGCCCAGCAGGGGACTTCTGTCTCCCCCATGTCGTCCCCCTACTGCTCCCACCCCTGGAGCTGAGAGCGAGGGCAGCTTGCTCAGCCCCAGCCGCTGCATACTTAATTAAAATGGAATCGCAGTTCACCCAGGACCCAGGGGGAGAACAAAAGGCCCTTTCATGGTGGGAACTGGCTCCCCTTACAGACCTTGGCCATGGATTTACTCACAAGCCTCTGGTTTCAAACTCCACAGAGGGCTGGTGCTTTGGTTCGCAATCGGCAGGATGTGCAGCCCTCTCCCTGCCCCCCGGCCCTGCAGTGCGGACTCTGGCATGGCCAGGGGCCGCCGGAGGCCTGCACACAACTGTCCTGGGGGCACCTGGGAATCACACTCGCCTTGCTTCCCGGAAAACCAACAGCTGCCTCCCTGCAGAGGGTGGAGTGAGGGCGTTGGGGATGGGGGGGTGATGAGCTGGAATCAGGGGGTGACCATAGACAACAGATGGATGTCGCGTGGAAGCCCAGATGGAGTGTTCGGGGCAGGGCAAGACCGTGAAGTCCCAGGAAAGACTTGTTACCCAGCAGCTGAGGACCCCGTCCTGCAGCCGGTAATACCCCCAGGTTCCAAGACCTGGAAATGCTCCGAGCCCACAAAGCCAGCAGATATAGCATGCCATCTGGGTGTCCCTCACGGGTGCTGTGAGCCTCATTTGTGCACCAGACTGGCCTTGCGGGCCTGCCCAGGTGAGGGCCCTTAAGAACCTGCGAAGACAGAGCAGACTGTGTGCCAAGTGCGGCAAAGGGCAGGCGAAGTGGCCACAATCTCCAGGTAGTGTCCCCAGAGGCCATGATTGGAGCCCAGCGTGAGCCAGGACACCCTGGGAACACTCAGAATTGGCACAGATGAGTCAAGTTGGCTCATACCCTGAGCCCTAGGCCCACAGAAATGGGGACACCCACTGGCTGGTCCTGGGACAGGCTCCGATAGTGGCACGTCAAGCCTGAGCCCCCCCACCCCCCAAGCAGAGGAACAATGCAAGGAGAGGAGGCCCCAGGGGAGTCGGGAAGCCTGGGAGATCTGCCCCTCTCCGGGCCTCGGTTTCCTCATCTGTAATGTGGAGGTCATAAGCCGCACCCCTGGCTGTGGAGTGACAATGAGTTACAAGGTCTCTGAGGTCCTTTCAATCTAAAATGCTCTGTCTGCTCTTGGTCATTCGGAATACATCTGGCCCCTCCCTCCCCGCTCCCTGCTCCTCATTAAGGCCCGCGGCTGACCAGAGCCCACGGGGAAGGCCCCTCGCGGGCAGGGAGGGCAGAGCTCGTGTGCATCACGCACCCACATGGCTCTCGCACCCGGGCAGGGACGCTGCAGGGGGGACCACACCCTGGAACTTGGGCAGAATCCAACAGAGGCTGCCGGGCGCTCAGGATTATGGGGGGCTCTGACCCCACTGGAAGCCATCCTCTGAGTTCCTTTCAACCACGTCCCTCCTCCCTGTCCTCCCGGGGACAAAGGGGAGCTGCTTATTTTTCTTCACTTCCCCCCAACTAAGTTTCTTGGGCACATGGCTCATTACTAAGGGATTAAAAGTATTCCAGCTGCCCCACCCCAAAGGGGACCCAGGTAAAATTCGAGGTCAAGTAATGAAGGGGGGTCTCAGGGATGTCCTCCCTGAGCATGCAGGGGGAGAAAGTGAGGCTTGAGCACCTCTCCCGGGAGGCAGAGGGAATGCTGGCTCGAAGCCTTCTCTGAACCCCCATCAAAATGGAAAAAGCACCAAAAAATTCTCACTCCTGTGGTCACAGAATGCGGGGTCTGGACTAGGTGTGGTGGCTTATGCCTGTAATCCTACTACAATGGGAGGCCAAGGCAGGAGAAAACTACCACTAAGTCACCGCTACAACTAACCAGAATGGCTAAAACTACAAACACTGACCACACCAAATGTTGGTGAGAACTGAAATAACAGGAGCTCTCATGCGCTGTCGGTGGGTGTATAAAATGACAGAATCACTTTGGGAAAAGGTCTGACAAACACCTACCTTATGACTCAGCAATTGTACTCTTAGGATTTTACCCAAGAGAAATAAAAACATATGTTCACAAAAAGATTTGTACAAGAATGTCCTGTTGGGAGATAGTTCTCCACAGGGGTCCGGTTTTGTACACACACTGTGAGCAGAAGCATCACAAGCTGTCTGTGCTTGCACAGAGAACAGCTTTGGAAGATAAAAGCAATTATAAAAGGTTCAGGTTGCTAGCCTCAGGTTCCTCTTTGTGACAGAACTATGCGTGCAGGCGTCACTTAGCCCTCTTCGGGTCACCCTGTGGGAATCGGGACTTGGAGAACTCGCGCAAATACTGAAACTCTGGCCACTGCTGTGGCCTTAGAAGCCCTTTCTAAGTCTTCAGCCCAGGCGTCCTGTGTCATCGGCCAGCATCCGTGAACTGCAACAGGCTAGCGTGTCATCCTGCGAGCAGAGTAACTTCTGCCCCTGCATGTGTTCATAGCGGCTTTTCCCTAACTGCCTTGTTGTACAGGCCACGGTTTTGGAACAGCCTCCTGCACCAGACCAGACCAAATGGAATGGAGTCACCTGTGCTAAGTGCCACATCATCAAATTCAACTTTGAAATGGGCTAGTTTTCCTAAAAAACAGGAGATTCCAGTCAACTGGGTTAGTGTAATAAGGAAGTCCGTCCCTTCTGCTTTGACCCTACAAGGAAAGTAACTTTGAAGTGACCAACCTGCTTTTTGCTCTCTGTTTTTGCTCTCTTTAGCCCCTTTCTGCTTATAAAGCCAATCTCCTCTGCTCAACTCATTAGAACACTCCTTTTATTTTATAGAATGGCGTGTTGGCCGATGTTAGAATCACAAATAAAAGCCAATCAGGCCAGACGCCGTGGCTCATTCCTGTAATCCTAGCACTTTGGGAGGCCAAAGCAGGAGGATCGCTGGAGCACAGGAGTCTGAGGTTGCAGTGAGCTGTGATGATGCCAGTGCACGCCAGCCCAGGTGACAGAGTGAGACCCTGTCTCAAAGAAAAAAAAAAAAAGCCAATTATATCTTTAAACTAAATTGGTTGTAATTTTATCTTTTGACAGCCCCAAAGTGGAAACGACCCAAACACCCGTCAATAGGAGGGGTAAAAGGAACTGTGACAATACTTAAATGATGTGATACCCTCAGCAATGAAAAGGAATGAACTACCGAAACACACAACGGGAAGGAATCTCACAGACAGGCTGAGAAAGCTGACACAAAACAGCGCCGTGTTCTTGTACTCATAGGAGGTTCTGGAATAGGGACCTCTAGTCCGTGGTGTAAAGATGAGGACAGCAGTTGTTTCTCGGTATGCGTAAAGCTGGGCACTGGCTAGGAAAGGGCACGAGAAAACTTTCCTCAGTGATGCAATGTTCTCTAGATAGGGGTTGGGTAGAGTTTTGCATTTTTGAAAACTCGTAGAATGGTACACTTAATATCTGTCTATTTCACTGTGTGTAAATTTTACCTCGATAGAAAAAAACTATAAACAAAATTATGAGCAAGATAAGTGTATGCAAGCTGAAGCATTTTGGGAAAAAGTTCACTGATGTCTGCAGCTGACTTTGCAATGCATAAAAAATAAGATGAAAAGATGGATGGGCAGATACATGGACGGGGAACGGGTAGATACATGATAAAACACATCGAGCAACATATAACAATTGTCGAATCTAATGGTTGGGTACATCATTAAACAATTCTTTTAACTTTTATATATATACAAAAATTTTCATAATAAAATATTGGAGAAAAATACATATAAAAATTCTAATGGGGTTGGAGATAATTTACTGTGAAAGGAGTTAGTTCATGAAAATAAGGTGGGAAAATATTACTCAAAGCCAGTTTGTCAGTCTTTTCAGTTGTTATAAATAAGCTGTAAATTCAGAGGTGTCTCAAATAAGACAGAGACAGAGAAGAGAGAGAAATGAAAGAGGATGGCAAGATTTCTAGCTTGGTATTAATGGAATATATAAAATGTGTCCATTTGCTATATAAAACTTTACTAAGAAAAAAAGACGTCTTTTACAATTATCACAGACAAATTTATAAGTAACATGATTCATACAAATCATCCCCTAAGTCTATCAGAATTCTAATAAGTCAATGAAAATTTTATTAAATAACGAACATTATTTATTATAATTACACAAGCTTAGTTTAATTTATGACACTATTATATTACATGTTTTGCATGTTGTATGTAATTTTTTGACTTTATGACATAATTATGGCCATATCTGTAATGTTTTTAATGTTGAAATAAATGATTATATTATTTCCTTGGGAAAAAACATAATTACTTTGTATCTCAGTTCTCAGCAACAGATTTTGGGAAAAGGAGTTACTGCTTGTATTTTAAACAGAGAATTACAATAGGATGAGTTTTTAAAGTACCTTACTATTTATATACCCTGTGAGGAAATTTGATTGGATGACCATAGATCTCTTTAGCCCAATATTCTATTCTTTGCTTTGTCTCCTGAGCAGTGAAAATGAAAATTATAGCTGACTTTTTTCTTTCCAAACAGAAAAAAGCATCATTATTTTCCTCCTTCATAATGCATCACTTTCATAAATAGTTCAAGCCATACAGAGATAGTGAACATATTCTCATACATATTCTATCCAGATAACAACAGTTTGCGGTTTGCTGTATATCATGGACATCTTTCATGCCAAAAATTAAACAGCCACCTTTTTAAAAAGATACAAAGTGTTCTACTGCAGTGAATATATCATAATTGACTTAATCCCTTATTGATGAAGGTTTCATTATTAAAAATAACAATATTATAAATATCCTTTGCATTCCATACTTGTCCTATTATAACCTCGGAATATGTTTTCAGATCACAGTGTATGTACATTTTAAATTTTGTTAGATGTCCCAATTTCTCTCTAGGAAGGCTGCACTAATTTACAGTTCCACCAGCCCTGTTAGGTTTCAGCTAGTCCTTCAGCTTCCAGAACCCTGCAGCTCCTACCTTACAACATACAATATTTAACAAAGGAACTCTTAAATATTCACTAGCGGGACATTTCTCTTCCTTTATTTACCAGAAATACTCTCAGGCATTAAATCAAAGACGCAATAAAGGATATTTCGGTTGATACTCCTTTTGTTTTAATGAGACCCACACATAAACTTCTTAGGGAGATGGTAACCCACCCTATTTTTAAAAGCCTGTCTGATTTTAAAAGCTTTCAACAGCCACTATAATGAAATTCTTTTGATGGCAAACTTCAAAGCCCTGTTTGATTAAGCCTTTTTTATTTTTTTCAACCTCAGTAAAAAAGATGAAATACCTGATTCCTTTACATGAAAACTAGAAATTCGGTCATGAAAGGCATGTCTCCCCAGGCATAGCTGACTCCAACAGGACTGAAGCGCTGCATTCATTAAGGACTGAGGACGCTCCTGTGTGCAAAGCCCTGTGCTGGGGACCAGAGGGAAAGAGGAGGAGGAGGAGGGACAGTGGGGCAGGGACCTAAGATCTGTTTGAAAAAAAAAATGACTAAATAAAACTATCAAGTGCTTCAGAAAAATTACGAGCTAAAGTGAATATTCTTGGTTGTGTTACAAATGGCATGGCTACGTGGCTGCAGCTAGAGCCAGAACCGCAGATAGAGCAGCGAACCGGAAATTAAACAACTCTCTGCAAATTAAATACCTCAGGCCTTGTTCGATCCAGCCAGATCCAGCTTAGAGAGGTTTAGAAACGTACTCAAGGTCACTTGTAACTAGTAAGTGACAAATTGAAGACTCAACCCAAGATCTGCCTGACATTGGGATCCCACTTCACTTCCTTGGTTCATGTTATTTTATATAAGTGACAGACAACCTTAAAAAGTAGTTAGCATTAAAACCCTTTTTACAAATGACCTAACTGAGGTTTAAAAAAAAATACGACCATAGAGCAGGGGTCAGCAAAGTGTGGCCCATGGTCCAAATCCAGTTTTTCACTTGTTTTTCTAAATTATTTTGGAACACAGCTACACTCGTTTGTTTACATATTGTCTACAGTTGCTTTTGCAATGCAGCAGCAGAGCTGAGTAGCTGCGGCAGAGACCATACAGACTGCAAAGCCTAAAATGCTTGCTGTCTGGCCCTTTAAGAAAAAGTTTGCTGCCTCTGACATGGAGTAGGAATTAGAGCCAACATTCAAACTCAGTTCTGTCAAGTTCCAGAAAATTTGTGCCACGTTACCTAGGCTAATTATACCCGCTTGTTGTGGATATAGATTTTTGCAAAGTTTTTGACAGTGTTTCTCATATCCGTGTGGACAAGCTAGGGTAATGTGGCCTGGGTGAGGGTGCAGTCACTTGCTACTTCAGCGTCCGTGAGCAGTGGCCACCCCATCGTCATGCCAACTGTGCCTGCCTGGTCAAGTCACATCCAGCTTGTATGTGTGATATTTTGGTGAGTCTTCTTGAAGTTGGAGGGAGGCTGGTTGCTTCAGTGACTGGTAGGAAACATGCAGGGAATTTTTCCTGATTATCAGTCAAAAGCTAGCTGAGCGTGCCCCTTCTGTGGGAGCAATACAAGTTAGGCAAGATCTCTTGCTGTGGACTCAGGGAAAGCTGGAATAGAATTCTCGGTGGTAAAGAATTTGTCAACTTCCAATTAAAGGCAATAACCTCTAATCCCTCCTAAAACCCAATAGAATGACAATGAAGGGATTTTTAAAAAATGAAAACCATAAGCCCACAAAGACAGAGAATGCAAGAGAGGAGACAACAATAGTGTCTGGGAGCTAGAAAACAGATTGAGATGCTCACTGCCTCTGCAGGCCAAGGAAGATGAATTCTGAGCTGCCAGCAGGACAGCCCCAAAGCAAGCCAGGTTACTGTGAAGTTCCCAAAAAGCTCAGAAATTAGAGGCACTGGGCCCATGGTTCAGGAGCTAAACCAGGAGCACTGGGTGAAAGTCTTTTTAAGGAGGATGAGCCCCCACGTCCCATCCCTCCTCCTAACTCATCCTCGTGCCCCACCCGCAGTTCACCTGGTCTGCAAGGTGCCAGCCTTCTTCCTCCCAGGTCCCTGACCACAGCCAGGCAATCGGGTTGCCTATGGCAAGAAATTAGACTTTTTGGAGGACGATTTCTTTAGCCTCTTGCTGGCTCATTTTCACCCTCCTTTCTGGGTATAGGTATGAAGCCCAGCTTGTCGGCAGCCTGTTTATTCCCCGAGGGATACCCCGTGCTGTTAGCCATCTTCACAGCCCCCTGCTGGTGGAGCCCCTTGGCAGCCCCTTGACCTTACTGGTCACTGTAGTCTTCGTGGCCTCCTGGCTTCTGGATGCTAAACGCTGCCACTGGCCTCTAGTGCGCTGAGGCCCCATCTTCCCCGTGGGTATGGACAAGTCCAGCTCTGTGCCTGTGTCTCCCACCGTCATTCCTGCCCGCAGAGGAGGAGCCCGCTGGACTTCCCAGTGAGGCTGCTGCCCTCTAACACGCACGTTTCTAACGGCCGTGGTGAATGGCGCACCCTGGGGCCTCCTGGGGAGCAGGATCCTCTGGACTCACACGTCGCACCCAGTCCCACTTCCTCAACCTCTTCATTCTTTCCTCTACCATCTTCCAGGGAAAAATCTGGCATTTCTACTTCACTGAGCGTTAGTCACTGCTTTTTCTAAGCTTCTAAGGGACATTTCAGCAACGGGTTTGCCCTATTCCTTGGGGCCCTTGCCATGTTAAATGTTAAATCTTGTGTCTTGAGAAAGTACCCCACAACAATGAATTCCTGTTTATCCAGTCTTGCATTCCGACCCCCTTGAGTAAGAACACTCAAATCCAATCCCAGGGCTACTCCCTTGACTCCTAATGTACATGCCGATTCCAACAACTCTTTCGGTAGCATCTCTTTGCTCCATTATCAGGCCCAGCATGTCCCCAGATGGGTTATGCCACAGTTCAATCCAGATTCTTGCCTTTGGCACCCCAGAACAGCTGGTGGGGGTAGCTCCTGAGGGATACACCTGTTGTATTGTCAGGGAGAGGCCTAGGGGTGATTTCCATCATGCAAGAAGTGTCAGCTCTTGCTAGGAAGGAGTGGCACCTTTGACAGCAATAGGGCTGACGGGGGGTTACAATGTCAACATCCTTAATGGCAAACATTCAATTGTCTTCATTCCATACTTCAGAGTCCCAGGTTTTCCCAACCAGGACTCTGACGTTAGCATAACAGACTTGCTATTGGCTAAGAGTTCACACATCCCCGGAGCTCATCTGTGTCTGCTCCCTACTGCAGGAGGTGAGGGCCTCTTTGTGCTCCCAAAAAGGTCTTATGGCTCTTGCCCATTAACTGCTTGTTAATGGTGCTTAGTTCCCAATTATCCATCTGCAGAATATTAATATCACTTATCAGCATTGTTCTCCTCAAAGCTCTCAAATTCCTGAATCATTTTATCTGCAAGAGTGCTCCCCTCCACCCAGACATTTTCCCAGTTCACCCCTTCTAAAATCTTTAGCAATTGGGCCACCACCATGTGCCAGGACTACCCGTGCCCACCTACCATTCAGGATGGCATCTTTAACACCTGCCAGGTGGTGGGTCGATAAATCCCAAATCCCCATCTTTCCTCTGTTTTCTCCCCAACTTTCTGTACTATTTGTATTAGTCTGAGTCCTCTGAGAGGAAGATGCCGAAATGCGACAAGAAGACTTCAAGAGATTCATTACAGGAAACACCTGTGAGAGAAAATGGCGCGGGTGCGGGTGTAAGCTGGGAGAGCTAACAGTCATATGCAGGTGCGAACCCTGTGAAGGGTTCGGGCAGAGGGAGGGAGGGGGAAGGATGGAAGGAAAAGAGGAAGGATGGGAGGAAGTCCATAGACTACGGTCCAATTCTAGGAAAGTTTTGGCAATGCTACTGGGGAGCCTGCAAGACAAGACTCCAATGAGAGGAATCCTGTGTGCGATTCATGAAGGCTGTCAGTCTGTACTTTTGCTTTCTTGTGATGTCGTTGGGTTTGGTACCAGAGTGATACTGGCCTTATACAATGAGTTGGGAAATGTTCTTACTGCTCCATTTTCTAAAAGAGTTTTAACAGGTTTTATAATTTTTTCCTTAACTATTTTTCCTTAAATATTCACCAGTGAAGACATCTGGACCTCAGCTTTTCTTTCTTTTGTGAGAAGATTTGTATTGACTAATTCAATTTTTCAAAATTCAATATATGTCTATTCAAATTTTCTATTTTTTTAAAGTCAGTTTTGGTAATTTGTTCTCTCTAGAAATTCCTCCATTTTCATCTAAATTTCTTAAATTATTGCAATTATGATGCTCATAATATTCCTTTATAACCCTTTTCATTTTTGTAAGATCTCTTTGTGTCTCCCATTTCCTTAGTCTAGCTGAAGGTTTATCAATTTGATCTTTTCAGAGACCAGATTTTTGGTCCTTTTTTCTATTTTCTTCTAATTTATTACTTTCTGTTCTGAGCTTCATTATAGGTATAGCCTATATAGTCTATTATACGTGTAGCCTTCATCTTAGGTATCGCCTAAGAGAAACAGGTTATACCCTGTAGCCTAGGTCTGTAGTAGGCTATACTATCTAGTTTGTGAGAGCACACTCTATGATGTTTGCATGATGACAAAATCACCTAACAGTGCATTTCTCAGAATGCATCTCTATTGTTTTTTTTTTTTTTTTTTTTTTTTGAGACAAAGAGTCTCACTCTGTTGCCTGGGCTAGAGTGCCGTGGCGTCATCCTAGCTCACAGAAACCTCAAACTCCTGGGCTCAAGCAATCCTAGTGCCTCAGCCTCCCGAGCAGCTGGGACTACAGGCATGCGCCACCATGCCCGGCTAATTTTTTCTGTATATATTTTTAGCTGTCCAATTAATTTCTTTCTATTTTTGGTAGAGACGGGGTCTCGCTCTTGCTCAGGCTGGTCTCGAACTCCTGACCTCAAACAATCCGCCCGTCTCGGCCTCCCAGAGTGCTGGGATTACAGGCGTGAGCCACCGTGCCCGGCCTGCATCCCTATTGTTAAGCCATGCATGACTGTATGTCCAATATTTCAAGTCTTCTATGCCCTTGCTGACTTTCTGTCTTGTTGTTCTACCAATTGCTGAACACTATTTATCTCCAGAACTCTTTTTATTGCAAAATGGAAACTCCACACCCATTAAACAATAACTTTCAATTCCCTCCTGCCCACGGCAACCACTGTTCTACTTTCTGTCTCTATGGATTTGACTTCTCTAAGTGCCTTATCTAAGTGGAATCGTAAAGTATTTGTCATTTTGTGGCTGGCTTATTTCACTAAGCATAATGTCCTCAAAGTCCATCCATGTTGTAGAATTTGTCAGAATTTCTTTCTTTTTAAGGCTGAATCATAGTCCATTGTATCTATATATCACATTTTACTTAACCATTCATCTGTTAATGGGCATATGGTTTGCTTCAACCTTTTGACTATTGCAAATAATGCTCCTATAAACATGGGTGTTCAAATATTCCTTCAGGTCCCTGATTTAAATTATTTTGGGTATAAACCCAGAAGTGTGATGTCTGGATCCTATGATACTTCTACTTTTAATTTTTTGAGGAACCACCGTACTATCTTCTAGAGTAGCTACATTATTTTACATTCTCTCCAGAAGTGCACAACGGCTCCCATTTCCACATCCTCGCCAACACCAACACTTACCTTCTGCTTTTTTTTTTGATAGTGGACATCCTAATGAATGTGAGGTGGTGTCTCGATGTGGTTTTGAATTGCATTTCTCTAATGACTAATGATGTCGAACATATTTTCAAGTCCTTATTGATCATTCGTGTTTATCTTCTTTGGAGAAACGTCTCTTCATGTGTCTTTTGTCTGTTTTTTAATCAGACTGCTTGTTTTTTTTGGTTGAGTTTCTCCTTTGCTATCTTTTTGTGTTAAACAAATATTGTTTAGTGTACTATTTTAAATCTTTTGTTCATTTCTTAGCTATAGTTTTAAAATTTTGCTTAACACATCTTTATATTTATTTTACATAACATTTTTAAATTACTTTTTAATCGGTTGTTCTAAGGAATACAATGTGTGCTGTGATTTGAATATTTGTGTTCCCTCCAAAATTCATAGGTTAAAACCTAATCCCCAATGTGATAGTATTTAGAGGGGGGACCTTTAAAAGGTAATTAAGTCATGAAGATGGAGCCCTCTTGGATGGCATTGGAGTCCTTATAAATGGGCTTGAGGTCAAAGGGCAAGGTCTCTTTTCTCTCTTGCCCTTCTGCTTTCTACCAGGTGATGACAACACGAAGGACCTTGCCCAATTCTGGTGCCTTAATCTCAGACTTCCCAGCCTCCAAAACTGTGAGACATAAATTTCTGCTTATTATAAATTACGCGGTCTGTAGTATTTTGTGATAGCAGCACAAAACAGATTGGGACAACGTGTATCTTTAACTTAACACAATCTATTAGAGGCCAATAATATGAACTTAATTTCAGTAAACTATAAAACATTTGCTCTGATATTGTACTGTTTCCTCCCTCTTCCTTTGTGCTATCACTGTTACATATATTGCATATATATAATACAATAGCAACAATATAGTGTCATAATTATTGCTTTAATTAATCTTGTGGTTTTAAAGAAATTAAGAGAAGAAAAATGTGTGTGCATGACTGTACCATCTGTTTGTATTTATCTGCATATTTAAAATTTTTTGTATCTTCATTCCTTCCTGCATATCAGAGTTACCCTCTCTTGTCACTTCCTTTCAGCCTAAAGAACTTCCTTTAATATTTCTTGGAGGTCAGGTTTGCTATCAACTGATTCTCTCTGGTTATTTCTCTGGGAACATTTTTATTTCACCTTCATTTCTGAAGGATAGTTTCACTGGATACAGAATCCTGGTTGACAGTTGTCCCCCTCCCCCATCAGCACATCGAACGTATCATTCCCATGTCTAGTGGCTCTAATGTTGAGAAGTCAGCTCTATGTCAGATTGTTTTTTCCCTGTGCTGATGAATCATTTTTCTTTTGCCACCTTCAAGATTTTCCTTTTGTCCTTGGCTTTCAGCAGTTTCGGTATGATGCATCTAGGTGTGGTTTTCTTTGTGTTTATCTTACTTTGGGTTCATCTGAACTTCTTGTATTTGTAAATTTCTTTTT
Source organism: Indri indri (assembly GCA_004363605.1). NCBI lineage: Eukaryota > Metazoa > Chordata > Mammalia > Primates > Indriidae > Indri > Indri indri. The sequence goes on along the minus strand of RJWJ010011646.1, from coordinate 30,773 downwards.
AAAATAAAATTTGGGAGTTTTTTTTAGTGTTATTATTTCAAAAAATTTTGGCCCTCTGTTCTCTCTCATCCTTCTCTCCTTTTGGAACTTCCATTTCATATAAAGGGATACTTGGCATAGTTCCACAGGTATTGGAGGCTCTTCTCTCTCTTTTTCGCTTATTTTTTCCCTTTTTCTTTCTTTCTTTCTTTCTTTTTTTTTTTTTTTTTTTTTTTTTTTTTTTTTTTTTTTTTTTTTTTTTTTTTTTTTTTTTTTTTTTTTTTTTTTTTTTTTTTTTTTTTTTTTTTTTTTTTTTTTTTTTTTTTTTTTTTGGGATGGAGTCTTGCTATGTTGCCCAGACTTGCCTTCAACTCCTGCATGGAAGTGATCCTCTGGTCTCAGTCTCTCAAGTGGCTGGGATTACAGGCACGTGCCACCACCACACCTGGCTCTCTTTTTTTTTCTATTGTCACCCAGAGCATTCCTTATTAGATAAACATTACTGATTTGGGTTCATGATTCCCTACTATGTAATAATTTGTATCATTCTCTCATAAAATAATATTTAATATTTATTACAGTAAGAATTATAACACCTGATATTTATATATGATCTTCAATATAAAAAGTACTGCCACATTCTTTCTCTCATTAATACTTAAGTATTCCCATTTCTGTTTTTTCTTTTTCTATTTTACAGCTACAAACTCATGTTCTTGAATCTGGCTCATTGCTAAAAATGCTATCTTTTCTATTTCTCTTCTTTTTCTCCTTCAATTTTTTTCTCTTTGTTTTCTGGATAGCATAATTTCTCTCGCTCTATCTTCAAGTATACTGATTCTTTTTGCTGCCATCTCAAATCTTTCACTGAGATCATCAAGTAAAATTTCCATTCCTTTACTGTACTTTTCAACTCTAGTAATTTCATTTTTTTCTTTCTTTCATTTTCCTTTGTTTCTCTCTTTCCTTCCTCCCTTCCTCTGTTTGTTGAATAATTCTTATTATATTTTCCTTTAATTCTTTAAAAAGTGTCCTTTAATTTTTAAATGTAATTATAATACCTATTTTGAAGAGTTTGCTTCTAAATCCAATATCTGAGCCCACTAAGAGTCAGCTTCTATTGATTGCTTTTTTTTTTTCCTGCCTGAGAGTGCATGACACTTTCCTATTTCTTTGCATGAACTGCTATTTTTTGGTTGAAAAATAGGTATTTTATATAATATTAATATATTGTACCAATTCTGGATGCTGTTTTATTTTTGTTAGTGTTGTTGTTGTTGTTTGCTTTGTGGTTTTAGTTATCTACCTAGACTTAGATTTCTTTTCTTTTTTTTAGAGAGAGGGTCTTGCTCTGTTGCCCAGGCTGGATTGCAGTGGTGTGATCACAGCTCACTGTAACCTCAAACTCCTGGGCTCAAGCAATCCTCCTCCCTCCGCCTCCCAAGTAGCTGGGACTGCTACTTGGGAGTGCACACCATCACACCCGGCTAATTTTTTAAAAAAAATTTGTAGAGATGGGGTCTTGCTATGTTGTCCAGGCTGTTCTCAAACTCCTAGCCTCAAGCAATTCTCCTGCCTTGGCTTCCTAAAGTGCTGGGATTATAGGCATGAGTTACCACGCCTGGCTAGGCAGATTTAAAATCTGTTTCCCCCGTGGTCTGTGGCTGCTGGTATCTTTGGTCTGTTTTTTTAATTCCCAATTCTCTCAATCTAAATAGGTAATGAAGTTCTAAGGAGTGCTGTACATAGGAGTGGAAGAGATTGCGAAGGACTATCTATTACAAAGCCTCTTACCCCTAATAAACTGACAAATTTTATAAAACACGACTTCAAAAGACCCCTGGTTTTCAGCCTTCCAATGCATTAGCGGAGCAATTCTTCAAACCTGTGTGAAAGACTTCCGGAGGAAATTCATTTCTTTCTACTCGCAAGCTTAGCAGGCGGCTGGGCAGCGTGACTTCAGGCGCTGCTTTGTAAATGCTGAGCCAACCGGTCCCCGCAAGAACCAACACCCACTTTAGGAATTCTGTGGATGGTTCCTCCCCACAGGCCCGCGGCGCTCCCTTTCTCCGAACCCCCCAGCCCGAGCAAGAGTCCCCACCCAGCAAGAGCTTCCGCACCCAGTAGAAGGCTGGGAAGACGCCCCACCCAGCGGCGGGCTGGGCGGCCTCCCAGGCTGGTTTAACTGGTTGGAACGAGTAAAGCGTGCTGACACATGAAAAGGTCTCAGCTTCGGTAGCTGAGGAACGGCCTGGCCAGAGCGTGAAGAGGAAAGCTTTCCTTCCTCCAGACCGCTGCAGGAGCCGGCCCCCGCTCCCTCCACCAGTACTCGCGTGGGGTAGGTGAACGTCCCGCCCAGTCCCCCAAGGCCAGCAACTGCGCAGGCGCCTGCAGAGCACTGGCGCTCAGCGCGTTCTCTCGCGCGCTCCCTGCCTCCTCGGCGAGCCGGAGCCCGAAGAGGCGCGGTGCTTCCTGGGTGTTGTAGTTACTTCCTCGACGTGCGGCCCCGGGGCCGGCTGGCGACGGGTTCCGAAAACTACGTCTCCCAGCGCACCCCGCGCGGGGGCACAGGGCGTTGGCCCTTGGCGGCCTCAGTCGTCAGAGAGCAGAGAGGAGGGCCCGCGAAGCCGGCCGCGGCGGGAGGAGGGAGTGCGCCTGCGCGCTGGGCCGGCTCGGCCCGTTCGGTCCCGATCATTGTAAACAGGCGGAGGCTGGGCGGGGTGGGGATGGGGCGCCTGCGGCCGGCCTGGGGCGCAGCGCAGGAGGCGGCTGCGGTGGCGGCGTGAGCGCGGGGAGGCAGCGGCTGCGGCGGAGCGGGCGGTCGCGTGGCGGCAGGCACAGGTCAGTGGCAGAGAGCGGTCGCCTGCGAGGGTCGCAGCGATGTCCCCCGCGTGCCCGAGGAACCCTCTCCGGCGCCGGCCTCGCGCCCGAGTCTGTCAGGCAGCGTGCGGGGCTCGGCGCTCGTCGCGCTCGGGGTTGGAGTTGGGGGTGGGGGGCGTGGCTGCCCCCAGTGTCCGTTTCTCCCGGGAAGGCTTCGCCCCAGTTCTCGCCCCCTTTGCTGTCCGTTCCTCCGTCCCTCCCACTTGCGGACAGGCCTCCCTTAATGGCATCCGCGTTTGTGATTCGGTGCTCTTCGAGGGCCGGGGGAGGAGTGTTCCCAGCCGAGCCCCTCCCCGCGAGTCTCCCAGGCCTGGGGGGCGCTCTTCGGGGCACACCTGGACGGAGGCGAGGGGGCTCGGCCCTTGCTGTCGGAGTCGTACCCGCATGCTCACCTGTCTCCGGTGCTTGCCCAGTGGACCAGGAAAAGGCTCTCGGTGTTGCCCACCGCCGGCACTGACCAGGGGGCACTTTGGGTGCTGCGGTCCTTAATTTAGTTTTCAGTGGGGATGGATGGAGAAATTCGGAGTTGAGAATTCTTTCACAACTCATTTTCAAGTATGTCTGTGCCAAAATGCTTTTTTTGTTTGTTTGTTTTTGAGACAGAGTCTTGCTCTGTCGCCCTGGCTAGAGTGCCATGGCATCAGCCTAGCTCACAGCAACCTCAAACTCCTGGGCTCAAGTGATTCTCCTGCCTCAGCCTCCCGAGTAGCTGGGACTACAGGCATGCACCACCATGCCTGGCTAATTTTTTTCTACTTGTAGTAGAGGCGGGGGTCTCCCTGTTGCTCAGGCTGGTCTCGAACTCCTGAGCTCAAGCGGTCCTCCTGCCTCGGTCTCCCACAGTGCTGGGATTACAGGCTTGAGCCACCGTGCCGGGCCCCAAAATGCTCTTAATTGAGGTCAGCTGTCTTTCCTTCTTTCTTTCTTTCTTCTAATTTTTTTTTTTGATTTATCGTTGTGAGAGTGAAACAGGTTTTACAAAATATTCCACACCTCTCAGTCTTCTCTGAAGTAATTATGCTGTTTTAAGTTTTGGGATTCATTACAGAGCCTCCCTCTTGAGCAAGCAGCATATTCTCTCTAAGGCCTGGTAGAGTTCCCGAAGATCACTATAACTTTAATTGGAGGTATTTTGAACCTGCATGTAAAGAGTTAGCACACCATCCACATTCATTAGAAAAGCTTTCACTGAATTTTTTTGTTTAGCGGAGTGAACATGTTCTAGTGCTGCAGTACTTTAGGGAGCATTCCATCATACTTGGCAGTTATTCAGGAAATGTTAAAGTGGTGGTAAGGAATAGGCCCACTTTTGGTGCTCACAGAGGCAGCATTTCTAAATGAATAAATGGGACTGTGAATGAAAAAAATAACCTCACTTTGTCTTTAGGATTATCTTGGTGATTTAATAATTCTTTTCTGAGTATCTTCCTGAAAATGAGTAATTACTGTAAGCCGTGGTGGCAGTAGTAGGGGTTGGAAGGAGGTCAGTAGAGCAGTTTCACTTTTCATTCGAAGTATCCCCAAAGATCCATGTGGGATGGGGTAGTTTAACAGCAGCTCTTGAAAGTAATTCTTTAAACAAAGTATTTTGAAACAGTGTAATATAATCTAATTTGCTATCTCTTCAAAATATTAATTCTAATTATAGATCTTACAGGGACCATTTTTCCCTAATTTGGAAGGATAGTGATATCAGAAAGTACATATTAACTTTAATTTGTAGGCTTATATTTGCACGGTTGTTTGCTTGGCAGGGAGAGACTGGGTTCAGAATGTAACCCAAAAGTATGTTTTCTTTTTTGAAAGAAAACCCCTGATAGAAACTTATGTTATTACATATAAGAAGGAACAAGGAAAAATGCAGATTATTTAGAATACAGGAATTACTGTGTAGCAGGTACTGTGCCAGCTGAAGAGGACTTTAACGCGGATAAGGCAGTGTCCCTCCTTCACAGTGGTCAGGCTTTACCTCTTGCTTGAACTGTGAACAAGTAGAATATGTTTTAAAGATTGTTTTGATTAGAGAACATATGGGAGTACAGTGGATGTGCAAAGGAGGTAGTGGTTAGTTTCCTAAGGGAAGAAAAACAGGTTGAGGAACGGGGCAGTGGTAAGGAAAAACGATATGCAGAAGGTGATGAAAACAAGTGTACAGGCCTAGAAAGAATGGGCGTTTAGGTAGAAGGAACAGTGTGAGCAAAAGCGTAGAAGTATGAAATTACGTGGTATGATCTGCAGGTATAGCTAGCAAGTATAGCACAGGGTGGTGGCAAGATATGAAACTGGGGAGGTAGGCAGAGACCAAATGATTAGTCTTGTATACCAGCGAAGTAATTTCAAGTTTGTCTTGTAAGCAAATAGGAGTCATTGAGAGAGAACAAAGAAGAGAGCCCATTTTTAACCCGCTGCTATGTGTCAGGGACTATATTAGGTACTATATATTTTATGTCTTTATGCTTCAAGAAAGCTTAGTCATAACTGAGGCAGAAATTGGGGGGAAAGGAACTTAAGACATAGGGAAAGTTGGACAGAGACATGTAGGTGAGAAAGAACATAGAACACTTTTATGAACGGGAAGTTGTTTTCCACAGCTGTAGCATTGGTTGTGATGGTTAGTAGCCGAAGGTGAGGTTGCGACTTCGAAAGTATTGCATGCCATTCGATGGCCTTTACAGTTTTTTCCTGTAGATAGTACGAGAGTTTATGGATTTTAATTAGGAAAGAGACATGATAAGGTTTTCATTTTAGAAAGATCATTCTGGAATTGGTTGAGTATGGATTTCAGAAGGGATGGAAAGTAAGAATGGATGTGGAAAGCCTGGTTAGCAGGTTTTTGCAATAATCGAGATTCGAGATAAGGGTCTTAACTCTCAAACTAAGGCAGTGTCTGTGGGGATAGAGAGGAGTAGTTTAATAGCAGCAACATCTAGAAAGTAGAGTTCATAGCATTCAGCAACCATTGGCTATGGGGAGTGAGGGAGAAATTATAGGATAAGATGACTAGGATTTTAATTTGGGTGACTGAATAAACAATGGTAAAGTATGCTGAAACAGGGAATTCAGGAGGAGGAGCAAATTTGGGGAGGAACAGTATTTTAGCATACTAAGCACTACCTCCTTTGTACAACATCCTGAGTGTAAATTATTAACGTCTGTGAAGCATCCAGGTGGAATCATCTGCTATAGAGATAGGCATATGTGGGTTCGGATTACAAGAACGAGGTCTTGATGTGTGGGTCTTCAGGCCATTTTAGGAGTGGTGGCTGAAGCCTTTGATTTAGGTAACACCACATACGAAGAGTTTTTTGACATAAAATAGTTCTGGATATAGGCTGTGGAGACCAACAAAATTTAAAGCCAGGTAAAGAAAAGCTGGAAAAGGAAATTCCCAAGTGTTTAGAGATGTAGAGAAATCATGACAAAATGTCATAGAAGCCAAAATATGATCATTTTTAAAGGAAGATACACTTCACAACTCACTCTCCAGGAAAAAAAAAATTATAAAAAAAGGGACCAGCCAGAGCAAGAATGAGATGCTGTCTCTATAATATAAAATACAAAAATTAGCCGGGTGTGGCAGCACATGCCTGTAGCCTCAGCTACTTGGGAGACTGAGGCAGGAGGATCCCTTGAGCCCAGGAGTTTGAGGTTGCAGTGAGCTATGATGAGCTATGATGATGCCACAGCACTCTAGCCCAGGTGACAGAGTGAGACTATCTCAAAAAAAAAAAAAAAAAAGGAAAGCCATACTTCAAATGCTTTGAGATGTTGAGTAAAACAAGGATTAATAGGAGTCTGTTGAATTTGATAACTAAGGGGTTATTGGATTTGATAATTAAGTGAGCGCAGTTTCAGTAGAATGATTCAGGAAGGAGCTAGGTTTCACTGAGTTGAGTTAATGGGAGTTCAGAGAGTATAAAAGCATATGTAGATTATTTCAAGAATAAATAAATATTAGCTGTGAAGGGAGGAATAGAAAGAGGTGGTAGCAGAGGGTGATAAAAGGTTGAGGGAGGAATTTTGATTTTTATTTATTTTTTTGAGACAGAGTCTCACTCCGTTGCCCGGGCTAGAGTGCCGTGGCGTCAGCCTAGCTCACAGCAACCTCAAACTCCTGGGCTCAAGTGATCCTCCTGCCTCAGCCTCCCGAGTAGCTGGGACTACAGGCATGCGCCACCATGCCCGGCTAATTTTTTCTATATATATTTTTAGTTGTTCAGCTAATTTCTTTCTATTTTTTTTTAGTAGAGATGGGGTCTCACTCTTGCTTAGGCTGGTCTCAAACTCCTGAGCTCAAATGATCCTCCCGCCTCAGCCTCCCAGAGTGCTAGGATTACAGGCGTGAGACACCACTTCTGGCCCAGGGAGGGGATTTTTAACATGGCAAAGACAAACTTGCTTTTTAAAAAATAGCAGCTTTATTGGAATATAATTCATATACCCATAAAATTCACCCTTTTAAAGTGCACAGTTAAGTGGTTTTTAGTACAGATGCTTCTCAGCCTATGATGGGGTTACATCCTGATAAACTTATACTGAAAATTGAAAATATCCTAAGTTGAAAATGCATTTAATACACCTAACCTACCAAACATTGCAGCTTAACCTAGCTTACCTTAAATGTGCTCAGAACATTTACATTAGCCTACAGTTGGGCAAAATCATCTAACACAAAGCCCATTTTATAATAAAGTGTTGAATATCTTATGGAATTTATTGCATACTGTACTGAAAGTGAAAAACAGAATGGTTGTATGGGTACCATCACAAGTACTGTCTGTATATTTGAGAGTTGTGCAGCCATCACCGTGATCAATTTTAGAATGTACTCATTATCCCAAAAAAAGAACCTCTTACCCATTAGCAGTCACTCACCATTCACCCTGCCACTGCCCCTTGGTAACCATTAATCTACTTTCTGTCTCTGTTGATTTGCCTATTCTGGATGTTTCATATACATAAAATCATATATGTGACCTTTTGTGACTGACTTCACTTGGCATAATGTTTTCAAGTTTCATCCATATTGTAGCATATATCAGTACTTCATTTCTTTTTATTGCTGAATAATACCATTGTCTGGATATTCTACATTTTATCCATTCACAGTGGATGAATATTTAAGTTGTGTCTACTTTTTGGCTATTTTGAATAATGCTGATGTGAATATTCACGCACAAGTTTTTGTGTGGATGTTCGTTTTCATTTCTTTTGTGTATATACCCAGGAGTAGAATTGCTGGATGTAATGTAATAAAAAATATATATTTGGTCTTTGTCCGGGTTCCTGGCACAGAACTTCTAAGAGTCTTGGAATTCCCTGAGTAATAGAGGTGATAGGAATATCTTTTGTTATTCATAATAAGCCTCTTTCAATCACATCTGAGTTTTTGCTAATAAAGTGACTCCTGGTGGGCTCCTAGATAACTTCAGGATGGGGGCTGGTTGCTGGAGGAACCACCGTGTGATTAGAAGATTGGAACGTTCAGCCTCAGCCCTGAATGTGAGTGGTGTGGGGAACTGGAGATTGAGCGCAGTCACCAATGGTCAGTGATTCCTACAAAACGGGACCTGCATAACAACCTCTAAGTGATGGAGCTCAGAGAGCTTCTGGGTTGGTGAACATATCCTTGTGCTGGGAGGGTGTTGTACCCCAACTTCACAGGACAGAAGCTTCTGCACTTGGAACCCTTCTAGACTTCACCCTATGTACCTCTTCATTTGGTTGTTCATTTTTATCCTTTATAATATCCTTCATAATAAACTGGTAAGTGGAAGTAAAGTGTTTCCCTGAGTTTTTGTGAGCCATCCTTGCCAATTATTGAACATGAGGAGGGGATTGTGGGAACCCTGATTTATAGCTGTTGGGTCAGAACTGTTGGTAGCAATGTGGAACTCGTGACTGGTGACTGAAGTGAGGGCAGTTTTGTGGGTCTGAGCCCTTAAACTTGTGGAGTCTGACATTAACTTTGGGCAGTTAATGTTGGAATTTAATTGAATTATAGGACACCCAGTTGGTGTCTGGAGAGTTGGAGAACTAGTTATTGGCGTGGAAAAAACTGCCTTATTTGGTGGTGTCAGAAGTGTTGTCAGAAAACAGCTCTTGTGGTAACTCTTATGTTTAACAGATTGAGGAACTGCCAAACTGTTTCTCAGAGCAGCTGCACCATTTTACATTCCAGTTCTTCAATTTCTCTACATCTTTGCCAGCACTTGCTATTTTCTTTTTTAAAAATTCTAGCTATCCTAGTGGGTGTGAATTGGTATCACATTGTGGGTTTGATTTGTATTTCTCTGATGGCTCATGATGTTGAACATCTTTTCATGTGCTTCTTGGCCATTTGTATATCTTATTTGGAGAAATACCTATTGAATTCTTTTGCCCATTTTCAAATTGGGTTGTCTGTCTTTTTGTTGTTGAGAGTAGTATAAGTCTTTCACTTCCTTGGTTAAATTTATTCGTATTTATTCTTTTGGATGCTATTGCAAATGAAATTGTTAAATTTCATTTTTTGCAATGTTCATTGCTAGTGTATAGATATACAACTTATTTTCTGTCTTTATTTTGTATCTTGTAACTTTGCTGAACTCCTTTATTAGCTCCAATACTTTTCCTTCTTTTTTAGGGGCCATGCTGATTTTCTCTGGTATCATTCCAATTTTAGTGTATGTGCTGTTCAAGCCAGCACTTCAATAGTTTTCTTCTTGTGGGTTTTCTATATAAGATCACACAATCTGTAAATAGAGATAGTTTTAATTCTTCCTTTGCAATGTGGATACCTTTTACTTATTTATTAGGTTATTAGTATGGAATGTCCTGTTTCCTTAAGTAGTAAGTTTGACGGTTCCTATTTCTGACATTTCACTTTGAGACTTCTTGTTTTATTTTTATTATGAAGGTACATCCTTATTCTTTCAAACACATGGTTTGGCTTGTGATTATCTTTCAAAGTGTTTTTAGAGCAATTCTTGTGAAACCATGGATGAGTCAAAAGTCGTGTTATTTTCGAATATGAGTTCCATCAGGGAAACGATGCAGCGTAGATAGCTTGAAATATTAACGCAGTGTTTGGGAAGGATGTGGCTAATAAACACACAGTACGTCGATGGTTTGAGAAGTTCCATTCTGGTGATTTTAATCTTGAAAATGAGCCACATGGGCAAACTGAGACCAAGGTGGTAATGAGCTGAAAGCTGTAGTGGAAGGAAGGGAACCCTCTCAGCCTATGCCTGAATTAGCAGCAAGGTTCGATGTTACTATTCCAGCTAAATTGGACCATTTGAAACAAATGGGCAAGGTAAAGAAGCTGGACAGATGCATTCCACATGAATTAAACAAGTGTCATAAGAGAAATCTTTTGGAAGCTTGCCTTTCTTTGCTGTCATGACATAAAGGGAAATCACTTTGACACCATATTGTTATGTGTGATGAAAAATGGATTCTTTCTGACATTGCAAGCATTGGGCACAATGGTTGGATAAAAATGAAGTGCCAAAACAGTCCAAAACCTAATATTCATCAAAAACAGCTAATGGCGTCTGGTGGTCCAGTGCTGGCATTAAACACTACAGCTTCATGAAACCTGGTCAATCCATTACAGCAGATGTCTGCTGCAACCAATTGGACAAAATGATGAGAATGCTTGTGGTTATGCAGCTGAGACTGGTCAATAGAGACAGGCCAATCCTCTTGAAAGACAGTGCTGGACCACATTTCACACAAACAGCACTGCTCAAACTGTAGAAGCTGCACTTGGAAACTCTGTGTCATCTACCGTATTCACCAGACTTTGAACCAACTGACTACCACTTCTTCCAGGCTTTGGACCACTTCTTGCAAGGAAAAATACTCAGTTCTCAACAAGCTATGGTAAGCGCATTCCGTGGTTTCATTGCCACTCACTCTCCAGGCTTCTTTGCTGCTGGCATAAACAAGCTACCGTTAAGATGGTAGAACTGTGTGGATAGTTTAGGTTCATACTTTGATTAATTGTACTGCTGCTTGTTTGAGATAGAATAAACTACACTTTTGATTCAAAATTGGACATTTCATATATTTCATATTTAATGACCTAACTTTTTTCCCCCCCCATTCTTAATTGTCTAGGCTAGAATTTCTAGTACAATGTTGAATGGAAGTGGGCAGAAAAGACCTCCTTGTCTTGTTCCTGACTGTATAGGAGGAAAGCTGCTAGTCTTTGACCATTAAGTATGATGTTAACTGTGGGTTTTTCATTGATACTCTTTATAAGTTTGAGGAAGTCCCTTATATTCCTAGTTTGCTGAGTACTTTGTTGAGTGTTTCTTGAGGTTTATGCTTAATTTCTGCATATTTTTGAAGTTTTCAACATTTTTATCTGTTATTCCTTTCCAGTTCATTTCATTGTAATCAGGGAACGTGCTTTCAGTGATTTCAATCTTTTAAAGTTTATTGCGGCTTGTTTTGTTGCCTAACATATGGTCTGTCCTGGAGAGTGTTCCATGTGCACTTTAGATGGATATGTATTCTGTTGTTGAGCAGACTGTTCTATATTTGTTTTTCTTTCTCTTTTTAATAGGCCATTTAAAGGACTTTAAGGCAGACTGTTCTATAGATGTCTGATATATCTAGTTAGTTCATAGTGTTGTTCAAGTCTTCTGTTTCTTGTTGATCATCTCTTTATTCGGTGTATCTAAAGTGAGTCTCTATGGCCAACATACAGTTGGATCTTATTATGATTTTTTTAATTTGTTTGCCAGTCTCTACCTTTTCATTGGGGAATTTAATCTATTTGCTTATTGCTGATAAGGAAGAACTTCTGCATATTGCTATTTGTTTTCTCCATACCATATTTTTTTAATTACTCAATTCTTCTATTTCTGCCTCCTTTTATGTTAGATATTTTCTGGTGTACCACTGTAATTCTCTTATGTTTGTTTGTTATGTATTTTCAAGTTATTTTCTTAGTAGTTGCCCTGGGATTACAATTAACATCTTAATTAGTTTAGATTAATATCAACTTAATTTCAGTAGTATAAAAAACTTTAGTCCTATGTAGCATTATGCTGTTATTGTCACAAGTTATATCTTTGTATGTTGTATGCTCATCAACACTGATTTACAATTATTGCTTTATATAGTTGTCCTTTAAATCAGATGGGAGAAAGAAAAAAAATGTAAAGAATGTATTCATATTGTCTTTTATATTTACCTATATGGTAACCTTTACCTGTGTTCTCTGTTCATGTGGGTTTGAGTTATTGTCATCAACATGAAGGAGTTCGTTAGCATTTTTTGTAGACTAGGTCTACTAGTGATGAATTTTCTCAGTTTATATTAATCTGGGAATGTCTTAATTTCTCTCTCATTTTTGAGGGATAATTTTGCCGATAAAGAATTCTTGGTTGACAGGGTTTTTTTTTTCTTCCAGTACTTTGGCTATGCCATCCCACCACCTTCTGGTCTTTGTGGTTTCACATGAGAAGTCAGCCGTTAATGTTGTTGATGAATAACTTCTCTCTTGCTTCTTTCAAGATTCTTTGTCTGGAAGCCCTAGGCAGAGCAGTTAGGCAAGAGAAAGAAATAAAAGGTATCCAGATTGGAAAAGAAGACAAATTGTCCCCACTGATGTGATCTTATATCTAGAAAACCCTAAAGACTCCTCCAAAAACTCTTAGATTTGATAAATGAATTCAATAAAGTTTCAGAATACAAAATCAATGTACAAAAATCAGTAGCATTTCTATTCACCAATAGCGACTAGCAAAGAACTGAATCAAGAAGGCAATCCGATTTATGATAGCTACAAAAACAAAATAAAATAAAACAAAACTTAGGAATATATTTAAGCAAGGAGGCAAAAGATCTCTTCAGGGAAAACTGTAAAATACTGATGAAAGAAATTGTAGATGACACAAACAGATGGAAAAACATCCCATGCTCATAGATGAAAAGAATTAATATCATTAAAATGACCACACTGCCCAAAGCAACCTACAGATTCAATGCAGTCCATATCAAAATACCGATGTTGTTTTTCACAGAATTAGGAAAAAAAATCCTGCAATTCATATGGAACCAAAAAAGAGCCCTAATAGCCAAAGCAAAAGGAACAAAGCTGGAGGCATCACATTACCTGACTTTATATTTCAAGGCTACAGTAACCAAAACATCAATTTACTAGTATAGACATAAACACACAGATCAATGGAACAGAATAGGGGACCCAGAAATAAAGCCACATACTTACGGTCAACTGATCTTTGACGAAGTCAACAAGAACATACACTGAGGAAAGCACACCCTTTTCAATAAATGGTGCTGGGAAAAGTCGATTTTCATATGCAGAAGAATGAAACTGGACCCCTGTCTCTCACCATATACAAAAATCAACTCAAGATGGATTAAAGATTTAAATATAAGACCTGAAACTATGAAAATGCTAGGAGAAAACCTAGGGAAAACTCTTCTGGACATTGGTCTAGGCAAAGAGTTCATGAGTAAGCCTCAAAAGCACAGGCAACAAAAACAAAAATAGACAAATTGTACTTAATTAAACTAAAAAGCTTCTGTGCAGCAAATTAAATAATAGAATGAACAGACAACCTGTAAAATGGGAGAAAATATTTGCAAGCTGTACATCTGGCAGGGGACTAATATCCAGAATTTACAGGAACTCAAACAATAAAACCCCAAATACTCCCATTAAAAAGTGGGCTAATGACATGAATAGGCATTTTTCAAAAGAAAACAAATGCATGACCAACAAGCATATGAAAAAATGCTCAACATCACTGATCATCAGCGAAATGCAAATTATAAACACAATGAGATATACCAATCAGAATGGCCGTTATTAAAAAGACAAAAAATAACGTGGTGAGCATGTGGAGAAAAGTGAACACTTACACACTGGTGGGAATGTAAATTAATACAACCTCTGTAGAAAATAATATGGAGATTTCTCAAAGAACTGCCCTCTGATTCAGCAGTACCACTGTTGGGTATCTACCCAAAGGAAAAGACATCGTTCTATAAAAAAGATACCTGCACTTGTGTGTTTATCGCAGCAATATTCACAATAGCAAAGGTATGGAATCAACAGATGGATGGCTAAAGAAAACATGGTATATATACACAATGGAATACTATTCAGCCATGAAAAAGAATGAAATCATGTCTTTTGCAGCAACATGGATGGAACTGGAGGTCATTATTTTAAGTGAGACAACTCTGACACAGAAAGACAGATACCACATGTTCTCACTTATAAGTGGGAGCTAAATAATTTGTATACATGGAAGTAGAGTGTAGAATGACAGACAAGGGGAGACTCAGGAGTGGGGGCATGGTGAGAGGGGGTGGATGATGAGGAATTACTTAATGGGTACAATGTACATTACTCCAGTGATGACTACCCTAAAAGCCCTGACTTCACCACTATGCAATATATCCATGTAACAAAATTACATTTGTTCCTCATAAATTTATATAAATAATAAAAAATTTCTGTCTTTCAGTGGTTTAGTTAAGATCTTAGTATTTTGATGTGGATTTCTTAGAGTTTATCCTACTTGGAGTTTGTTGAGCATCTTCATTAAATTGCGAAGTTTTGGGGCATTATTTCTTCAAATATTCTTTATGCTCCTCTCTTCTTTTGGGGTTCCTATTATGTGTATATTGGTATGCCTGGTGGTGTCCCACGTATCTCTTAGGCTCTTTTATAATTTCTTCATTCTTATTTCTTTTTGATCCTCAGACTGACTTATTTTAATTGACCTATCTTCATGTTCACTGGTTCTTTGTTTTGCCTATTCAAATCAGCTGTTGACCCCTTCTAGTGAATTTTTCATTTTAGTTATTATACTTTTGAACTCCATAATTCTATGTGATTTTTAAAAAAAAAAAATTATTTCTCCCTCTTTATTGGTACTCCCTTTTTGGCGAGACAGAGGTTTCATGCTTTCCTTTGGTTCTTTAGATGTGGTTTCCTTTAGCTTTCGAGCATACTTTAAATAGCTGATTTAAAGTCTTCCTAATAAGTCCAATGTCTGGGCTTCCTTAGGGACAGTTTCTGTGACTGCTTTTTTCTTCTATTTATGGGCCATTCCTTCTTGTTTCATTGCATACCTGTAATCTTTTGAAATCGGATATTTTGAATATTATAATGTGGCAACTTTGGAAATAGATTCTCCCCTGTCTCCAGGGACGTTGTTGCTACTTGTAGCTGCTGCTGTTTGTTTAGTGACATTTCAGAATTTTTGTAAAGTCTGTGTGCTTTGTCATGTATGCCTATTGAAGCCTCTGTTCCATTAGGTTAGTGGTAGTCAGCTAGTGATTGGACAGAGATTTCCTTAAACACTTGAAACTAAAAACATCTCCCAATCTTTACAAAGGTGCACTGTGCATCCGTTGGGGTACGTATTCAGCACTCAGCCAGTTTACGCTCACCTTGGCCTTCATCTCCTGTTTGTGCAGAGCTTCAAGGTCATCCAGAGGTGAGAGTATAGGCCTTCCCAGGTCTTTTCCTGAGCATGTGCACAGCCCTGGGCATATGCATTGCCTCTTAGATCCCCAGGAATATGTCGAAGCTGTTAAGAGCTCTCATTTCCCAGCACATGTCATTCTCCAGCCTTTCCTCTCAAGATTTTTGGTCCATGTTTTGCTTGTCCTAACTGTTACCTATTGCTTCAGGCAGCAGCAGCTAAACAGTTACCTGTAAAGGTTCTCCACAACACTCCTCATGCCCCATGGTGGCTTCAGCTCTTGGGAGTTCCAAGTTAGCTACATTAGGTATGCTATAACAAGTCTTTTAAGCAGGTCTTCCAGGGAGCCACTAGATAGGTCAAAGCATAATTTCAGTATGTTTGCAAATGAGGTTTATTGTGCGGTACCAGTACCAGGAAAATGGGCTGTTATTGTCAAGGCTGCCCCTGATCTGGGGAGCCCCCAATGGGCCTAGAGTAAGTTAAAATGCTACAAAATTCAATGTTTTGCCAAGATTCAGCTGTTTTTCTTTCTTTCTTTTTTTTTCCCCTTCCCATACCCAGCCAGCCTCAACAGCTGTTTTTCTTGAGTAAGCATTGTTTGGGTTGCTGTAAACTTTTTGTTAGTTTTCGGTGTTTGTTTCGTTTTGTTTTGTTTTGAGACAAGGCTCACTCTGTCACCCAGGCTGGAGTGCAGTGGCATGATCATAGCTCCCTGCAGCCTCAAACTCCTGGGCTCAAGCAGTCCTTCCGCCTTAGCCTGCCAAGTGCTGGGATTACAGACACGAGCCACTGTGCCTGGCTGAATTTTTTATTTTTTAAGTTTGATGAGAGTACAGTCATATGTTGCTCAATGATAGGGATACACTGTGAGAAAAATGTCTTTGGCAATTTTGTCATTGTGTGAACATCATGTGCACCCCTAGATGGTATAGCCTACTACACCCCTAGGCTATATGGTACAGCATATATTGCTGTATTGCTCCTAGGCTACAGACCGGTACAGCATGTTATTGTCCCGAATCAGCAATTGGAAAACAGTGATAAGTACTTGTGTATCTAAACATATGTAAACATAGCAAAGGTACAGCAAAAATATGATATTATAATCTTATGGACCACCCTTGTTATGTGGTCAATTATTGACTACAATGTCATTATGCAGCGCATGACTATAATTCATAGAGACGGTTTCAGAAATCAAATAGTACTTGTACAGAAAGGAGTCACCATAGGAGGCCTGAGTTGCTATTCTCAGAAAGCCCTGCTTGCAAGGCCGGCTCTTGCTTGGGGTCTGGGAACTTGACTGGTAAACAGTTCCTTGCAATTATATGAAACTTTTTCAAATATGAGAGTGGCTCACTGTGCCTACACTGCGCAAACAATAGTTGATGCGGAATACCAGCCTTTTCTGGGAGTCTGGAATTTTGGTTCCAGACTCACATAGGCAGAGGGTACCTATATGATGAGCCTTTAAAAAGACCTTGGGCTCTGAATATCTAAAATGCTGCTGGTAGACAACACTTTACACATGTTGTTGGTGTGCTGGAGGAGTTGACCCTCCAGCCTAAGGGTGCATTAGGAGGGCGAGACACTGGGAGAGGACCCTTGGAAGCTCTCATATGATTTCCTCCAGCCTTCCCCCCATGTGCCTTTCCTTTGCCTGTTTTGCTTTGTATCCTTTTTCTATGATAAATCGTTAGCTGTGAGTACAACTATATGCTGAATTATGTGTCCTTCTAGCAAATCACAGATCCTGGGAGTGTTCTTGGCAACCCCTGACACAGTACTGAAATATTTAAAATACCATTCCCTGCCTCATTCTTGCACCCGTTTCAGTCTTAATTTTTTTTTCGTTTTAGCTATTTCTTTTGGTATTTATTCCCTTTTTTCTAAATAATATACTTAAACTGCTATTTCTTTTTTTTTTTTTTTTTTTTGAGACAGTCTTACTCTGTCACTTGGGCAAGAGTGCCATGGCGTCAGCCTAGCTCACAGCAACCTCAAACTCCTGGGCTCAAGTGATTCGCCTGCCTCAGCCTCCCAAGTGGTTGGGACTACAGGCACACACCACCACAACTGGCTAATTTTTCTATTTTTAGTAGAGATGGGGTCTTGTTCTTGCTCAGGCTGGTTTCGAACTCCTGACCTCAAACGACCCTCTCGCCTTGTCCTCTCAGAGTGCTAGGGTTACAGGCATGAGCCACTGCGCCCAGCCAAACTGCTATTTCTTGAGATAACCAGTTTTTGACGTTAGCTATTAACTAGGTATTATGATAGATGAGGATTTAGATTTCTTATGCCTGTTCCCTGCATTTCAGTCCTCTAATATGATCCTGCCACAATGTTTGATTAAATCAGTATTCGCTGTTTTCATTGTGACAACTAGACAGATATTGTGTAATACTGAGCCAAGCAGTGGACTACGGTTTCATTTTCTCATCTAACTTTTCTTTCTCCTGGAGTTGATAGTGGTCTCTCTTCTTTTGCTTTGTTTTCTCTTTTCTTATGACAGATTTATCCCAGAAGCTCTAGTGGCTCTTTAACGTGTCTTACTATTCTTTTCCACGTTGTCAGATGTGTCTGAGTTCCACTGATCCCTGCAGCTCTCCCTCTGGCTTCACTGTGGACTCGTTGATGAGAGGCTTGCTGTTCTGGGGCTGCTTTTTGCTGCTCTCCAGGGTTGAATCTCAAGCGTTCTTATTGTTTAGTCTCCTGCCTTGTTTTTTTGGGGATTCTTCAGAAAGTTTATGGGAAGTGTCTTCTTGAGACTGTGTGTCTGAAAATGGTTTTATTTTACTTGAATGATTATTGGAACTACTTTTCTTTTAGAGTTTTAAAGATACTTCTTTAATGTCTCTAAGCCCAGTGTTCCTGTTCCCAAGTTGGTCCTGATCCTTTGTGTCTAAGCCCTTTCCGGCTCCCTCACCCACAGGATACTTGTAGAACATTTATGAAATAGTGAATCTGTTTAACTTGTAAACTAGTTAAACAAGTTGTTGATTTTCTAGAATAAGCCTTTTTATGTTTAGATATTATCAAATTTAATAAACCAGATTTATTTTTGAAAGTTCATTTCAGGAGACTTTAGCAATCTTAATTTCTTTCTTCTGTATATTGCTTTGTTCTTTTGCACGGGTGAGCGATCCTTACTATGTGTGCTGATGAATACCGAAGCATGAGCAGATAAGACTATTTTAAGAACATTGTATATCCTAATTCTTTGGAGAAGTGAATGTTTTTAAACCATTGTTTGAGTCTAATTTTATGAAACTTTTTTGCTTCATCTCAATTGTAACTGTCATAACTGTACTTTTGACTTGAAGTTTTATTCAGTTTCAAAGGTACAACTGTTTTTGGTTCTAAAGTAAAATTCTAGATATGAGATTTTTTTTTTTGCTTTGTACTTTTAATACTTTTCATTAGATATTACAGAAGTTAACATTGTGCACCTTCAGTTCCCTCTGGAGAGAAAGTGTTCTTTTACATAGGAACCAGTGCATGCTTTCATTCGGAATGATTGGAAAGCGCATTCCTGTCGTAGTGATTCAGGGTGTAGTGGGTGGGGTGGGATGTTGACGTAAAGGTGGGTCCATATTTGAAAAGAAAGGTTTGTGTATTTTAATGGCTCATGATCACATCTCTATAAAGCATTGATGGCTTTTTTTTTCCTTCTGAGTTTTTATTGAGATATAATTTATATTCAGTGAAATGCAAGTTTGGTAAGTTTTAACAAACTTATAGCCCACATGCCTGTCAATGCAGAGCATAGCCATCAACCCAGAGTGTTCTCTCTTGCTAACTCACTCCCTGCCTCTTCTCCACACCCCCACTACCACAGTTCTACATTCTTTTAACACCTAGATGACTTTGCCTGTTCTAGAACTTCATAAATACAATCATACATGTGTACTCTATGGTGTCTTGGTGTGCCGTCTTTGGAAATTCGTCAGTTTTGCTGCTTGTGTGGATTGTCTGTTCTTTGTAAAACATTCTGAGTAATGTTTCTTTGTATGAATCCAGTGTTCTGTTGATGGAAATGAGGGTGCTTCTAGTTTTCAGCTATTTATGAATAAAGTTGCTCTGATGATAAATCTTTTTGTAAATATATGTTTCCATTTATCTTGGGTAAATAAGGAGTAGAATTGCCAGGTCACGTGGAAGGGTACGTTAAACTAAAGACACTGCCAAACAATTTTCCGGAGTGATTAAACTTTACATTCCCATCATCAATGTATGAGACTTCTGGGTGCCCCATCTCCTCACCAGTGTTAGGAATAGTTCTTTTTAAATTTTATCCATTCTAGATGATGTCTGTTAATAACTTGTTATGATTTTAATTTGTATTTCTTTGTTGTTTAGTGATGTGGAGCTTATTGCATGGACTTACCATTAGTATTGTGTAAGTCAAATAGAGAGAAGAATCTTTAAATTTAAAATGTTTGGGAAGCAAGAATTGGAATTCATGGCATATACGCAGACTGGGTGTCTTTAAATGTCTCAAGAATAAAGAGAAGATTAGAGGTTTTATTTTAAAAAGAGAAATGTTACATATTGCTCTTAGAGAAAGTCAGTGGGCACTAGTAAGGTTTTGGAAAGCTGTGAAGCTCTCTGATTGGTCAGTGACTGCAGTGGGTAAAACTAGTCTTAGGGTCACAGCAGGTTGTTTTAGTAGCTGTTAGATAAAGCTGGTTTGAGGTTACAGCAGGAAGTTTCAGCAGCCAGGCTTGCAGAGAATTACATTCTTGAAGCACTGTTATGTGCCCTGAGTGCTTTTCCCCCAGCCTCTTGACTCTGATTTATTAATGGTTAGGTATGACAAGAATGGCCCAATTTGTATGATCAACTTTTACAGTATATTTTTCTTTGTAAACTGTTCAACTCTGCCTATTTTTGTTTTGGATTGTTTGTCTTTTTATCATTCTGGATAAAATCCTTGGTCAGATCAGATACACACACATACACACACACAGAGCAAATATATTTTCAAGTATTTGGCTTGACTATTCATATTCTTTTATTTTCTTTTTTGATACAGGGTCTCACTTCTGTTGGGCTGGCTAGATTGTTAGTGTCCTCATAGCTCACTGCAACTTCAAACTCTTGGGCTCAAGTGATCTTCCTGCCCCAGCCTTCTGAGTAGCTGGGACTACAGACAGGCATGTGCCACCACGCCTGGCTAATTTTTCTATTTTTTGTAGAGATGGGGGTCTCGCTGTGTTGCTCAGGCTGGTCTCAAATTCTTGGCTTCAAGTGATGCTCCCATCTCGGCCCACCAAAGTGCTAGCATTATAGATGTGAGCCCTGCACCTGGCCTCTTTTTGGATTTTATCTTTGTTGCACTGATCTGTCTGTTCTTGCTGCAGTACCATACTGTCTTAATTACTGTAGCTTTGTTTGTTGTTTGTTTTTTGTTTATGCCCATTGGTGTTTCTGGGTTTCTGGCTTCTGTAGCTCCAAGTCTGTGATGTGAGGCAAAAAATACCCCTGGGAACTCACCACCATGTTTTTTCTATCCTGAGGTTCTTAACCTATCTGTCATCTTCTCTCTACCTTTCAGAGTCTTTTTCTTCTTCTTCTTTTTTTTTTTTTTTTAAAAATCTGATATCTAGGATTTTTAGTTGTACTTATGAGGAGGAATAAGGATAAGTATTTTTTAATTCAGTTTTTAAAAAATTTACACAGATATCTTCTTGCCTCAGGAATAAGAATTTCTGGTTTTTGTTATTTTATTTGAATGATTATACTTAAATTTACTATGAACCATTTGAAGTTTCTCTCTTCTGCTCTTTTCTTAAGTAAAATTTAGGCTTGCTATAGCTCCCCAGTAGTCAAACAATCTGCCATAATGCAAACACATTCTTCTTCCTTTCTTATTACTATAAATCATCCTGCATTTGGGCTCTCACTTCTTCATATTTGCTTTTAACTGCTCCACCTATTTCCAGCTGTAGGTGAATCAAGTTGTCTTAGTCTGTTTGGGCTTCTATAACAAATACCATAAACTGGGTAGCTCATAAAAGACAGAAATTTATTGCTCACAGCTCTGGAAGGCTGGAAAGTCCAAGATCAAGACACTGACAGATTTGGCGTCTGCTGAGCACCTGCCTTCTGGTTGATAGATGGTTCCTTCTTGCTGTGTCCTTACATGGTGGAAGGGGTGAACTGTGGTCTGTTAGGGGTGAACTCTGGTCTGTTCATCTCCTTATGAAGACACTGATCCCATTCATAATAGCTCTCATGACCTAGTCACCTCACAAGAGCCCAGCCTCCTAACACTATCACCCTGGGGATTAAGTTTCAACATATGAATTTTGGAGGGGAAATAAACAGTCCATAGCACAAGTCAACAAATATTTCATTAAGAGTAGTTTTTGCAACAAAATCTGTTAGGTGTACTTTATGAATGAAACTCTCTTCTTGTCTTATCAATCTAGTATAGAAACCATATAAAAATAATTGTGAACTAGGAGATAGTGTAAACATAGGTGTCACTTATACAAATGTTGTAGGAACACAGAGGAGGGAATGATCAAAAGCTGTCTGGCATTTTGCTGCTGGTATTCCTGCCCTTACTCCTCCCATAGCCCCAATTTTGTCACTTCCTGGCTTTGGAATGGCGATGACTCCCACAGCAAGTCTGAACTCAGCTTGGCATCTGTTTGGCTGGGCCTACCTTGCCTTTTAATGTCTTTTCCATTGCTTCTTAGCAGGAACTGCTCTGGTCAGACCAGTCTTCCCATGCTTATAGTAAGTCCTGTATGTTTCTGCTTCTGTCTGTAACCATGCCGTTCGTCCTGGCATGACTGTACTCCTTGTTTTGTGTATATACGTGAAGGGAAGTTGAGTGGAAAGTGTGTTTTGAGTCAAATCCCAATTTTACGTCTTACTCGTGAGTAACTTAGGGTAAGTTATTTAAAGCTCTTCGTAAACATAGAAAAATACTACTTTTAGAGTATTCTAAGGTTAGTTAATATATGTGAAAGTTCCAGAAGCCACAAGAATGGAAACAAAATTTGGATTTTCTTTCTTTATTTCCTGAATTAGAATTTAAGGTTCAGGGCAAGGTTCATTCTTTTTAATTTTTGTCTCATCAGCAGTATACATGGTGAGAAGGGAGGAGAGCCAGTTAGTTTGTTAAATAAACATTTGAGTACTTACTGTGTGCCATGGGTTGTGCGAAATGCTGGAGCTCACAGTTAAGCAAGGCAGACACATGCATAGGTAATTAAAATACAGTACATAGAGGGATGTTCAGGATGTTCTGGGAGCACAGAAAAGCATTATCTGTGGCTTATACTGGATGAAATGGGTCACCAGGGAGGATTACTGGAGAGTATTGCTGGCACTCGATTTTTTTTTTAAAAAAAAAATAGCTTTATTGAGTTAAAATTTACATACCATAAGATCCACCCACTTGAAGTATGTAATTTGATGATTTTTAGTAAACTTACAGGTTTGTGCAACCATCACCACAATCCAAATCTGAAATGTTTCCATCACCCCCAAAAGATTCCTCATGCCATTTGCAGGCTTAGCGGTAAAGGATGAGCATGAATTAGCCATGCAAAAATACCGAGAGGAGGGCTGGATTCCAGGGAGTGGATTATAGACAGAATGAGCAAAGGCAGGAAAGAGCAAAATAAAATGGTGTGAGTGATACATCTGTAAGCACTTTTATTTCTGGAGTATGAAGCAGTGCTTCTTCCCCACAAGTGTTTTGGCTTTTGTGGAGTTTGGAACTTTAGTTACCTCATCTCTAATATATAATATAACCTTTATCTTATTGAACCCTAGCTCCCTCTAAACTCTCAAATCTCGCAATTGACGAAACTTAGGATACCTTTAATTAATGGAAAAATAAAATGGACTTGTAAAAATGATGGCCAAGGCCGGGCGCTGTGGTTCATGTCTGTAATCCTAGCACTTTGGGAGGCTGAGGCAGGAGGCTCACTTGAGCCCAGGAGTGTGAGGTTGCGGTGAGCTGTGATGATGCCACTGTACTCTAGCCCTGATGACAGAGAGAGACCCTGTCTCATAAAACAAACAACAACAAAAAATAAATGGTGAGGCCAGGCGCAGTGGCTCACGCCTGTAATCCTAGCACTCTGGGAGGCCGAGGCGGGCGGATCGTTTGAGCTCAGGAGTTCGAAACCAGCCTGAGAAAGAGCGAGACCCCGTCTCTACTAAAAATAGAAAGAAATTAATCGGACAACTAAAAATATATAGAAAAAATTAGCCGGGCATGGTGGCGCCTGCCTGTAGTCCCAGCTACTCGGGAGGCTGAGGCAGAAGGATCACTTGAGCCCAGGAGTTTTGAGGTTGCTGTGAGCTAAGATGACGCCACGGCACTCTAGCCCGGGCAACACAGTGAGACACAATCTCAAAAATAAATAAATGAATGAATGAATGAATGAATGGTGAGATTTTATGTTAGGTAGCAGTCAAAATGAAACCTTTTACAAGGTGAGTTCTTTTTAAAAGGAACTCCTGTTCTCCTTTGAGAATTCTAACTCTGATTTTCATTTGGTTTATTTTTCTAATACTTGAAGATGCTAGTGCTTTTAACTCTGAGAACTGAAATTTGTGATGCATGGAATGTAACTCCAGACAATATGATAAAATGAAAGAGTATTTTTAAAGGGGGGTTGTGGAGGAAAATATTTTTTATTTGTAAATACAAGGTTAATTGCTGCGCTGTGTGTTTGTGGTGTTTTGATTTTTGGTTGGTGTTAGGTGACTCTGCCGATGTTTTTTTCTCTGTATGCAGGTACAATGGATAGGTAACAGAGAAGACCTTGTCCCTTCCTCATCAGGGCGTCAGCATGACCGAGTGCTTCCTGCCCCCCACCAGCAGCCCCAGTGAACACCGGAGGGTGGAGCATGGCAGTGGGCTCACCCGGACCCCCAGCTCTGAAGAGATCAGCCCTACTAAGTTTCCTGGGTTGTACCGCACTGGCGAGCCCTCGCCTCCCCGTGACATCCTCCACGAGCCTCCCGATATAGTGTCTGATGATGAAAAAGACCATGGGAAGAAAAAAGGAAAATTTAAGAAAAAGGAAAAAAGGAGTAAGTGCCATTTTTTCCCTTTGCTTTAGATGTATTTTAGATAAACCTCCATCCTGATCCATGTATTAGCTGTCTTCTGGAAGCACAAGTCAGAGACTGGTTTGATTTTCTGTTCTTTATTTTTCAGGGTCTCAATTGTACACTAGAGTTGTATCTTAGGGTCTTAATCTCACAAAAACACTGAGTTTCCAGAAATGGTAAAGATTTGCAATGGCTATTTCTTAAAGTGGTCATTTAAAATAATGTATAAAAAGTAGATATTGGAATTTTGCCCTTACAGAATCTTTCTTGGGTAGGTTGGGGTACACTTTATTGGAACATTTAATGAAATAGGTATTCATTTT
The DNA here is from genome assembly GCA_004363605.1 of Indri indri. Taxonomy (NCBI): domain Eukaryota; kingdom Metazoa; phylum Chordata; class Mammalia; order Primates; family Indriidae; genus Indri; species Indri indri. Next base: position 6,037 of record RJWJ010011646.1, on the reverse strand, counting down.
TCTTAAGTAAATGTCATGATGCATTCCATTTATAGGTCCTATTCAGTAGAGAGGATGAATCATTTAACAATAGCTGTTTAGTATGATAAAAGCCAATAAGGTAAGTTTTTATTTGAAGTATTCCTTTATTTTGGTCTTTCTGGTATTTTTAAGTTAATTTGTTTTTGAAGCATATAGACATAGGTAGATAACATATAGATAGAGTACACAAATTGTCTACAACTTGATGAACGGATATGCCTGCATAACCTCTACAAGGATCTAGAAACAGTGTTTTTGGCACCTTGGAGATTCTCTTTTACTGCCTCTCCAAAAGGAATGCCCCACCCGTCCCAAAAGTAACTTCTTTCATTGCAGGTTGATACTGCCTGATTTTGAACTTAAGTAAATGGAAGTGTCTAGTTTCTTTTGCCCAATATTATACGTTAAAAGAAAAACTTCAGACAAATTAAATTTAGCAGAGTTTAATTGAGCAAAGAATGATTCCTAAATTGGGCAGCCCCCAGAACCTGACTAGGCTCAGAATGGCTCTGGGATTGCCACATGGTCAGATAATGTTTATGGACAAAAAGAAGAACAGTGTGAGGTACAGAAACAGCTAGGTTAGTTAGAGCTCAGTGTTTCCCTTATTTGAACAGTTTGCCTCCTGTGATTGGGCAAAACTCTGTGGCGCAAGAGTAGGTTACAGTCTGTTTACACATCTCGTTAGCTTACAGTTCAGTATGTACAGAGAAACTTTTAGGCCGAACTTAACATATTAGGTCATTAAATACGAAATGTCCGATTTTGAATCAAAAGTGTAGTTTATTCTGTCTCAAACAAGAAGCAGTACAATTAATCAAAGTATGAGCCTAAACTATCCACACAGTTTTGCCATCTTAGGAGTAGCTTGTTTATACCAGCAGTGAAGAAGCCTGGAGAGTGAGTGGCAATGAAATCGCAAAAGGCGTTTACCACAGCTCGTTGAGAATTGAATATTTTCTCTTGCAAGAGATGGTCCAAAGCCTGGAAGAAGTGGTAGTCAGCTTGTGCAAGGTCTCATGAATACAGTGGATGACAATGAGTTTCCAAGTCCAGCCTCTGTAGTTTGAGCAGTGTTGTTTGTGTGATATGTGGTCGAGCATTGTCTTGCAGAAGGATTGGCCTGTCTCTATTGACCAGTCTCGGCTGCTTTATCGCAAGCATCCCCATCATTTTGTCCAATTGGTTGCAGCAGACATCCGCTGTAATCAACTGACCAGGTTTCATGAAGCTGTAGTGGATAATACGAGCACTGGACCACCAGACACTATTAGATTTTTTTGACGAATATTAGGTTTTGTACTGTTCTGTCACTTTATCCAACCATTGTGTCCAATGCTTGTGATTGTCTAAAAGAATCCATTTTTCATCATACATAACAATGTGGTGTCGAAATGATTCACCTTCATGTCATGACGGCAAAGAAAGGCAAGCTTCCAGATGATTTCTCTTATGACACTCGTTTAATTCATGTGGAATGCATCCGTCCAGCTTCTTTACCTTGCCGATTTGTTTCAGATGGTCCGATATAATTGGAATAGTAACATCAGACCTTGCTGCTAATTCAGGCATAGGGTGAGATGGATTTGCTTCCACTACAGCTTTCAGCTCATCATTATCCACCTTGGTCTCAGGATGCCCATGTGGCTCATTTTCAAGATTAAAATCACCAGAATGGAACTTCTCAAACCATCAACGAACGTACTGTGTGTTTATTAGCCACATCCTTCCCAAACACTGCGTTAATATTTCAAGCTGTCCGCGCTTCATTGGTTCCACAGTGCAACTCGTATTCGAAAATAACATGAATTTTTTACTTATCCATGGTTTCACAAAAATTGCTCTAAAAAAAAATTTGAAAGATAATCATGAGCCAAAATGTGCATTTGAAAGACAGAGGGTGTACCTTCACAATAAAAATAAAACAAGAAGCGTCAAAGTGAAATGTCAGAGAGAGCAACTATCAAACTTAGTACTTAAGGAAATCGGACATTTCATACTTAATGAGGCATCTTTAGCTTAATTTAACATGTTTATTACATTTATTCATGTTATTCCATATAGCAGTAATTTGTTCATTTTTTGCTGGATATTATTTCATTGCATTAATATACTAGAGTTTATCCATTCTACTGTTGTTGCTTATTTTGGCTGTTTTTCCAGTTTTTGACCATTATGAATAGTGCTTCTGTGACTTCTGGTTTACACGTTTATGTATTTCTGTTATGTGTATGCCCAGGGGTGGAACTGCTTGCTCACAGGGCATGTGTATTTCAGCTTCAGTACATCCTGCAAAACAGTTTTCCAGAATGGTGGTACCAGTTTACATTCTCACTATCAATGAATGAGAATTCTAGTTGCTTTATGTCATGGTATTTTGCCCTTAAGTGTTTTTTGTTTTTTTTTTTTTTTTTTGTTTTTTTGGGGACAGGGTCTCACTCTGTAGTGGTAGAGTGCAGTGGCGTGATCATAGCTTACTGTAATCTCCAATCCTGGCTTAAGTGATCCTCTTGGCTCAACCTCCTGAATAGCTGGGACTACAGATATGTACCACCATGCCTAGCTAATTTTTTTATTTATTATAGAGATGGGGTCTTGCTATGTTGCCTAGGCTGGTCTCGAAGTCCTGAGCTCACGTGATCCTCCTGCTTCAGCTTCTCAGAGTGCTAGGATTACAGATGTGAGCCACTCCGCTTGGCCTGCCTTAAGATTTTTGCCATTCCAGCTGGTATGGCGTTTGTGGCATTTTAGTTAGAGCGTAACATATGAAATATCTTTAATCTTTGTTATAAAATAACTTGTAAGGTTTGGACTCATCTTGGAGTTAAAAAAAAATAGCTTGTAGGATAGCTAGCTAGCTAAGGAAAAGAATAGGAGAGTTATAGATATTAAAAAACAGCAAAACCAAACTATGACAACTCTGACACAGTGTTAAAGCAATTGGGCACTTTTGTCAGGGTGTAAAAACCAGAGCTTCTGATGCAAGGAAGTGGACCACCAGATCTGGCCACTAGCCAAAGACGAGGGAATTTCTGGGTTCAGTCCTTACTCAAGTAAGGCTGCAATCCCTTTCGTGGTCTCCAGGAAGAACTTAACAGCTTGTGACAGGAGAGCAAAGTGCGATAGAGGACTAACTGAAGCATGTAAACAGCAGTGCGGTCTGTGTTACTCTTTGAGATGGCCGCAAGGAGCAGGCACCAAATAGGATAAAGGCAGGCAAAGTAATTACAGATCGAGGATCTCTACTCCGAAGTGCTCCAAAACCTGAAAGACCTGAAACTTTTTGAGTGCTGACACAACACTCAAAGGAAATACTCATTGAGGCATTTCATATTTTTGGATTAGGGATGCAGAACTGATGTAATGCAAATATTCCAAAATCCTGGAAAATCCAAAATCCAAAACACTTCAGGGTTTCAAGCATTTCAGATAAGGGATATACTCAACCTGTAGTATGTTAAAGGACATGATTCACATGATGAAATGACACTCACTCTATTTTATAGAAGGAATTATTCCATTGGTTCTGTATGTAGAACCTTTCATGTGTATTTGTAATATTTGGTTTGCCAGAATTCCACTTACATACATAATGTGAAACCAGTTTCCCCACTAGTAGTGTAAGAATGGTAACTGTCAGCTGCTCATCGCCCTCTTGTGGTCAGGAGACGTCACTGCAGCATCTCTTTTTGGTGGGGAAGAAACCCATTCTCCGCTGGAAGCACCAGGAGGGATTGGCCTGAAGTGGGAAGCCAGATAGCTAGTGCCACGTGGCACTGTTTTTGATTCTGTCTTGGAAAGCACAGGACAGTTTGACATTAAACAAACATATAACTTACACTGTCTACATTTCTTTGGCAGCGGAAGGCTATGCTACCTTTCATGAAGATAGCTCTGGAGATGAAGCTGAAAGTCCTTCTAAAATGAAGAGGTCCAAGGGAATCCATGTTTTCAAGAAGCCCAGCTTTTCTAAAAAGAAGGAGAAGGATTTTAAAATAAAAGAGAAACCCAAAGAAGAGAAGCATAAAGAAGAAAAGCACAAAGAAGAAAAACATAAAGAGAAAAAGTCAAAAGACTTGACAGCAGCAGATGTTGTTAAACAGTGGAAGGAAAAGAAGAAAAAGAAGAAGCCAATTCAGGAACCAGAGGTGCCTCAGATCGATGTTCCGAATCTCAGACCCATTTTTGGGATCCCTTTGGCCGACGCGGTAGAGAGGACCATGATGTATGACGGCATCCGGCTGCCGGCAGTTTTCCGTGAATGTGTGGATTTCGTAGAGAAGTACGGCATGAAGTGCGAAGGCATCTATAGGGTTTCAGGTACTGGGGACTTGCACTTGGTGGTTTTTAAAAATTAACTTCACTTTCATATTTCGAAGGAAGGAAAACTACTAACTTGAGCAGAAAATTTGGCTTGGGTCCTAAGCCTTATTTGTTTCCTTGATCCTTCCAATTGCACAAAGATCCTCACCCCATCTCCTTTTTGGTGTTTGGGCAGTTTGGTTTTTTATGATATTTCCCTCAGTTAGGAGGATTCCCACCTGAGTCGTTCATAGCTTGCAGCCAGGACCAGGACAAGTGAAGCATGTGGGTGGCATTGCTTAACAGCTGTGCTCGGACCCTGCTTTTTTCTTCTTTTCTTCCCTGTCTCAGCAGAGGCTCTGTGGTGCGAGGGCCATCAGCAACAGAAGGAAGGATGTCTGCGTGAAGGAAGCTTCTTGGGCAAAAGGCACATTGAGGCACATTTGTTGACATAGTCGTATAGTGCAGTTCCTGAGCTCAGCTAAGAGGCATGAAGTGGTGTGTTTTTTTCTTTGGAGGTGCAGTTTCTGGAGGTACTGCAATAGCAGGTTGACGTGTGGAGTGGACTGAGCGAGCTGCTCCAAAACTCCAAACTCCACTTGATATGTTGTTCTTGGATAGAGGACTTATCAGATATTAAACTGATAAAAACAGATACTGCACTTGGTCTCAGCCAGAGGGCTGAAAAGTGATGAAGTGTTCTTTTCCAAATGTGTAGGCCCCAAACGCGAATGCTCTGTCAGCCACTTGCAGCTATTACGTATGTTAGTGAAATTGATTTTCCATTCGTCTTCATCCCATATATACAAATTTAAATTTCGTATTTGGTAAGAATGTGTTTCATATTGGGTTCATAATTTATGCAAATTGATTTTTAAAAGTTTAAACATTAATAACATACACTACTTCTCTCATGATCTTGATAGGCATGAAGAAATATTTTGTTAAAGTTTCTCTGAAAAGTTTCTACAGCTTTGTTTGAAGGATTCTTTTGTCTCTGACCTATTTTTGCTGTTTGAATTCTGTTGGAAATTCAAAGTTGTTGGAACTCTCCTCTACTTGTGTGTAAAAGCACTCAAACTGAGCTGTTCCCCAGCGTTGACTCCTAGAGCCTGACCTCTTGCTTTGATGGATTTTATATAATATTTATTCTTTAACCTGTGGTTGTGTGTTATAGTCAGCATATCTTGTACTACAGTTATGGCCAAGACTTTACTTTTTTTTTTTTTTTTTTTAACTTTGGGCATTCTCCATAACAAGTTTTACTTGCTGCTTTGCAATTTTCCAACATTTATACATCTATTAAATAGAAGCTACCAGTGCCTACTTTTATGAGTTTGTCTTTGGGTATTTATCTTCAGAATTGTCAGTAAATTTATATTACTTCTGAAAGCAGAGTGTAGCCCCAGATGCTAATTATAGTATAATTTGGTGTAATTCCACATTCATTTCTGATAAGACTTTCCTTTTTGAATGGTAATATTTTTTTTTTTTTTGCTGTAGATTTTGGGTCTCATTTATTTATGTATCAGTTCCAATTTAAAACTAATATGAAAGGCAATTTAAGCAGTTTTAGAGATTTTAATTATCTGTGTTTTATATCTTTTGCATTAAAATGTACCTGCATACTCTTTCTTTCCCTGGAATGCTTTATTTGGAGTGTCCAGTTTTGTTTGTTTGTTTTTTTTTTTTTTTTTTTTTTTTTTTTTTTTTT
>RJWJ010011645.1:0-43887 GCA_004363605.1 Indri indri | reverse complement strand
TCCTTTCCATTTCCCCTGTTACAACTGCCTGGGGTGATAGCAGCAGGATCATTTGTTTACCATGTCTCTTCATTTTGGACACTTGGTTTTTGTTTTCCTTCTTTCCATCTTCTTTTCTTTGAAAGAGATCTGGCCTTGTGTCTGGGTATTAAGTCCCAGTTCTGACAGGGTGAGGATGGGTGACTGACAGGTACATGGAGTAGTGTCTGTGTCCACCCTCAAACCAGCTGCTGAGTACTCTGGGACACTGGTCAGCCTCGACCTGATCATCAAGCTGGCCTTTGAGTTAACTTTAAGAATGCCCAATTCACAATGTTTCCTGGCTGGCATGGGGTGGGGTTGGATCCAGCCCTGTGCCCTGTCTGGGTCTTGTCCCTGAGAATTGAAGCAGACCCCAGCGGTCACGGTGTAGGCAGGCTTTGGGTAGGTTTGGGTGCATTGCTAGGAGGACTACAGGTGAACTGTTCCCTTTTGGTCAGGAAGGCAGGTGAAGGGGTCCCTAGTGAGGCCAGGCTGGGGGCAGCGGGAGGGCTCCTCCTGAGAACAGGCGAGAGGGTGCTGTCCGCCATGTTGGAGCCAGATTGGACAGTGGTTGGCGTTTTTCCGTCAGCAAAGGGCGGAGGGAGTGGACCTGGGGGAAGGGCAGGTGGGCATGCGTGGTGCAACACTGCCATCCAGAGGAACTTGTTTGGTGCTCCCGCAAAGCCCTGCCTGGGGTTTCCTGGGAAGGAGTGGCTTGAGAGTGCAGTGGGGGTCCAGCAGGGACAGGGACAGGGACGGGACCCCGGACAGATCAGAGCTCTCTGGAGGGCTGGGGGAAGCATGGCCTGTGGCGGGTCAGGCTGTGGAGGCACCAGGGACAGGCGCCAGGCCGAGGGGGACTGCCAGACGCCTGGCGGGCCTCTGCAGGAAGTCCAGGGTTCAGAGCCTGGTGGCGGCCATGTCTTCGGGAGAGTTTTGGAGAAGTACTGCAGGGGCACCCTGGCTAAGGCCTGTGGGCGTTTGGCCTCTGTCACTTTGCTGGCTGCAGTGCCCACTCCCAGGTTTCCTTGCAGTGTTCTAGAGGCTTGCTTTTAGTTTCTCAGGTCTTATCCCCAAGGGAACAATCACCTGGGCCTATGCCTTTGCAGACTTGTCCTTCTTTGCCCCCTTGCCTAAAAGTCCTAAGAACCTCAGGGCAATGACTAACAATGGTCCTTGTTTCCTCTTTACCTCTGCATCTGCAGGTCTCAACCCTGTGGTTGTTCATGGAGGTTTTAATCAAGATGATCAGGTGACCTTGCCTAAATGTCACCTATTTAGGGTTCACGTGCCTCCCCCTCCACCCCTGTCCTTTGTTTTTCCCATTGTAATAGCGCAGTTGTCTTCATCACCATGTCTCTCAGATTCACCCCCATGAATCAGACCTTCCAAGTCACGAAGGAGGTGAATGCTGCTTTGCCCATAGGCCTTTATCATAGACTTGACCACTCAGTAGCCTGGTATGAGAGAACCACGCTTGTATGTCATGTTCTTTGCGAGCTCACACCTGCCTGTGGCTGTGCTGTCTGGTCACTGTTTCACCAGGGATCTAATAGGAAGTCTTGAGGCTTAGCCCTTGACTCCTTTTCTTTCACATGTCCCACGTGGATGTTTACATTCACTATCTGCTCCCCACCCACTGCACACACCTGAGTTTCTCAATGTATTGTCCAGTGGTCTTATGTGGGCAGAGCCTTTCGGATTTGACCAACTTTCTTCTTTGCCAAGCCGTGAGGCACAATTCAGACCTATGGGTTCTGATCTGTCCCCAGCCCAAGGTTGTGACTATGGTGGTCTCATTGTGTTTCTTTGGCCTGGGCCAATGCTATGGAACCATAGAACATGGACCGTCCTGTGTGTGAACCCAGTTGTCTTCCATAAGGAAAGTGACCGGGTCATACCCTGGTGGCTGGGTAACAGGGCATCACTGAATGCTCTTGACCAGAAGTGCATTTACAATCCAACCCCAAGTTCCCCGACTCCAGAAGATGAGGGCCGAGTTGACCTTTCGATCCCCAGTGGGTGCCGCACCCTCTGCACAATCTGAGAAGATGCTCAGAATGACATCCTGTGTGGCCTCTGACCCAGCCTTTCTTTTATGGGAGTGAGAGCAAATCATATAAAACTTAAGCTGCAATGTACTTGTAGTACTGTTTCTTGTCTTGGTCTAGCATCCAATAATCAGGAAATTCTCCATAAGAGGCTGCCCCTCGCAGTGTGGCTGCTGCTGCCTCCTCTTCACTTGGCTGGGCCTGCGTCCTCCGGATGAAACATCAGTTCACGGTTTCCCTGTTGCCCTGACTCCCAGGATAGGGTCCTTCTTCCCTCAACTCTGCTCCTGAATGAAGAGCAAAGATCCAGAGGCAAATGCCCTGCGGTAGCTTCAGCTCTGGGTTCCCAAACATGGTGGCCACTAAGGCCTGGGCTCCATGGATCCCAAGCCTGGCAGACCTGTCAGCCCAGGGTTCCTTGGGTGGGCGAGCCTGCTTCTGTCCTTTTCACATTGAACCTGGACTCACCCATTGGAGTGGCCAGGTCCAGCCCCAGAATTCTCCGAGTGCCCACACCCACCCTTCCTCCTCTAAGAGGCTTTCCTCTCCAGTTACACAGAGAACAGCTGGAAGCCATGCTCAAAAAGCTTCCGCTTGATGGCAGTATTGCTCTAGAAATGGCAACCTCTTTCACCTGCCTCCTACGCCTTTCTCTTTACCCTTTGTAGATGGGGGGAAAAAAAAAAACACCAAGGAAGCCTCAAAACTGATCCAAGCCCTAGGAGTGTGGTTTAATCTTTTGGGGTCTGTGAAAAAGGGTGTCCCTTCCTCTCGGGCTCCAGATGAAGAATATAAATGTCTGTGTGAGCATGTTCTTCCAAAGGAATAGATGTATCAATATGTCCACTGCCCCATCATCTCCTTAAGAGCTTTTAGTCCAAATATCATGTAAATGGGCCCCTAGTTTTCTGTTGGCACTTGTGGATATTATATGAGTCCCCTTCGATAGAATTCTTGCTCTTATGCAAAAATCAACTCATAGCCTAAGGTGGGCTGAATACCTGGATTTCCCTTATTATCCTACAGTCATCACCTCTCTTCTAGCCTCATAAGGCCAGGCCTAGCACCAGGGAGAGAAGCCAAGCAGCGTCTCCCAGCACCAAGGCTCAGGAGCAGGCCTGAGAGGATGTAGTAAGCCATCCTGGGAGCAGCAGGAATTGACAGAGACCATTTAAGTTGTGAAGACTGGGAGGATGAAGCCTGGGTTACCTCCAGGTGTCACAGGACATCACACACCATTGAGTGCTCCAGGTTGGAGTTCCACGGGTCAGCAAGAGGACCCAGTGGCTCCAAACAGGCAGGGAACCTTGGTGAGGGCCTTGGGTCCTGCAGCCCCTTCTAGGAAGCTCTACGTGAAAGGGCGGCTGTGCTCTCCACTCAGCCCCCGCGCATTCACTCATTCATGCATTCACGCATGTGCACGAGTGTATACACACGCTCTTACTGTCTTCCTTATGTTTATGTCTATATGTGTGTATGTATGTATTCCTCCTTTTCTTTTCCTCATTGTTTCTCCATAACCACCAGGGAGGTGCCACTGTGGATAGAGATTTCTCCCAATTAAAGCAATAGCCATAAGCATTGCAGAATGTCTGCTCCCACGCTGTCCTGCTGCCTTCCCCCCGTCCTACCAACCCTCTCTACAGTGAGAACTAGATGTCATTTTCCCTCATGTGTATGCTTCCAGCATACGGTGCGAATGTAGGCAAATGCCTACCAGGCTCACACATAATAGACTCTCGCACTTTGCTCCTTTCACAAAACATGCATCCCGGGGCCTTTGCACTTATGTCCTACCAGATCCCTTCCATTTCCCCTGTAATAACTGCTTGGAGTGCCAGTAACTTCCTGGGAGCAGCAGGAGCATCGTTCATTTACCATGTCTCTTCTGTTTGCACAATCAGGTTCTGGCCCTTCTTCTTTTCTTTGAGACAAACCTGGCCTTGAAGCTGCATATAAAGTCCTAGTTCTGACAGGGCGAGTATGTGCACGTGTGTGTGACAGCACATCATGTAGTATCTGTGTCCGACTGGAGGCCAGCAGCTAGGTAGAATGAGATGCGGCCACCCCCAAGAATGACTTGCCCTCATCCCTGGAAAGTTAATGTGGTGGATCTCTGTGCACCCAGAGTGGTAATACCTGATTCCCTTTTCTTCTGTAGCCAGACAAGCTGCCGGTCCCTTAAGGGTCTGTTACTTCATTTATGGGCTGTGGAAGAAACAGCCTTGTGAAGCTATTTCAAAGTTTATTTCTCCATACATAGCACAGGTACAGACACCAGGAGGGAAGTCGCGTGCGGATAGACGCCAAGGTGTGATGGCCATGGTGTGCACAGAACAGAGAGCTAAAGGGAAGCCTTCCTCCGATTTCACGAGGGACTATTCCATTAGAACTGCCTCTTTATGTCAATCCTGAACGTCATCTGTGCAATTTCCAAGAGATGAGTAGAGTTGATCTCATGCTATTCTTTCTGCAGAAATCACGGTTGACCTGCGAGCTAATAACCTAGCCTAAAAGCTCTCTCTCAGTTGGCTGGTTCGGGTGTGTGTACACTGCCACGTTTTGACTATCACTTTGGCACTGGCCCACATCCAATGAAGGACATTGATCTCCTGAACAATCTTGCTCCCAGCTCACTGCACCACATCCTCTGCCTGAACATAAAGAGGGTGTTCAGGCTGAAGAGGGCAGAGACACAAGCTCACTTATATAGCCTGATGCCAATCTTTCCATGACCCCTATATCTGTATTTTGGCATACTGAGGAACATGGAGGAAATGTGGTGTCTTGAGGTGTCATTTCCTTCCAAGTAAAATGCATGGGCCCTCAGAAGTGTGCCTGTATCTTCGTGTTTTCCGCTACAAGCCTTCTTATGGGAGTTGTCTAGCCATTGACAGTGGGTCAGGTTGGAAGGGGGTGGATGTCTGTGGTGTGGCACCTGACTCCCCTGAGTGGCCCAAGTGCGGGACTCTTATTGTCTGAAGATCACGTGAGAGGAGCCAGGTCCTCAGGACACACTGTCTAGGGATGTTGGTGGTTTCTCACTGTTTACTCCCAGCCCGGTGCCTTTGGGTTGCTACCCTTTGTGTCTGGTTTCCTGAGATCTCCCAGTTAAGCAGGTTGTTTAGTGGCTCATGACAATGACATAGTGAGAACATTCTCCTGTGGGCAGGGGTTGCATGTGGCCTCAACTCTGTGCCTAGTCTCAAGGTGTTTCTTACAGTCTTGGCAAAATCCAGTGCTAAAGATAAAGCTGTGAGTGGACGTGTTTAGGTCTGTTTGTACGGTGTCTTGATCGGGAGACATTTCTCTTTATGGAGGAGGAAGCCTAAGACCACCCTACCAGAAAGAGCCCTACAGGATAGAGGACCAGTTGTGAGAACTGAGAGCCGTCAGGGTTCAGCCAGGATAGACATTGGTTGGCACTTTATTCAGTAGCAAATGGAGTAACAGGAAATCAGAAAGTACGCGAAGGGCATGCTAGCATTTCTGGTGCAATACTGCCATCAGGAGGGTCATCTTTGCCAATTCCATATCCCTCTTTGTCACTGCTTCCTGGGGAACACAGAAATTGAGGGTAAAGTTGGGATTCCAGGTAGCACGAAGGGGCCCTCTGTGGATCCAGAGATGCATGGGAGAAGTGTATTCTGTGGCCAGTTTGGGCTTTGGAAGCTCCGGAGACATACAATAGGACAAGGGGAGACCCAGGGTGCCTGTCCTGTAGGGTGCAGGAAGCCCAGCATCACAGCCCAGTGGCAGCCATATCTGGGTGAGACTAGCTGAAGCCTCAGCCAAGAAGCCCCACCCAGGGACATAGGATTTTGCTTCATGAGGGGAACGTGGCCAATGCTCCCAGCAAAAAGCCGGGTCCCTTTGGTAGAGTTGCAAGAGATAAGAAAATAATAGAGAAAAATGGAAAATGGAAGAAATAAAAGAATACACTGAGACAAAGATATAGTTTTATAAGTTTATAAAGATTATAGGCAAAGCGGGAGCTCAGGGGGCTTGGACCTCTCCGTCGGTATCAAAAAGCCCCGAATGAGGTCTTACATGGTAACTTACAGGGAATAGTGAATGATTGCTAGGGGCAACATTTACATAACAGCAGGTAGTTCCTCTCAGGTTAACAGATTTTCAAAAGGCTTCTACAGATTCTTTAACAAATTCTATCTATGTGAGCAAATGGTTACAAAGTCTTTCAAAGGTTAACTTCTAAATTCTAAGGTAAGTTTATCATTTAACAGAGGGGGTAAACAGAGATATGTTGGCTCCATGTTTATTAGGTTATTGTGAATGGAGACAGGTAGTCTAGAGTGGTTTAAACAAGAGCTTTGCTTTTAGCCATTCGGGAAGCTGTCTGTTCCGGGGGCACTCCGTTGTCAGCTCTCAGCCTGTAGTTTTTAACAGATTCACTTGTGCTTTACAAAGCAAATCCAAACCTTTATGGCTGAGAAACGCTGCGCCTTGTGGGATACAGCCGCTACTGCCCTTCAGAGACGCCCTTCCGTGTGTAACGGCATTTGAAATGCAAACCGACACGTTCACACATTCCTTCAGGGCAAAGCTCTGCAAAACTCCTAAGACAAATCCTGTCCCCATACACATTTAATATTAATTCATGGAGCGACAGCTTCCTGCCCTTTCACAGCCTGTAGTTGTGACTCCAGGGGTTGCTGGCACTTTGCCAGAGGCCTCTCCTCAGTGCTACAGGTCCTACACCCAAGGGAAGCAGGCTTCTGTGCCACAGCCTTTGCAGCCTTCTCCTTTCTTGGCCACTTTCCCCAACAGTCCTGGGAGCATCAGGGCAATGAGCAGAAGTGTCCCTTGCTTTCCATTCACCCCTGGCTATCCATGTCCCAACGCTACGCTTCATTCTCAGGAGACCCTGCCTAATCTCACCACTCTTAGGTCCAGACACCACCTCCCTTTCCCCACGCACCCCCCATTCTTCCCTGTGTGCCCAGCCCCTACCACCCCATGTCCCCCAGATGCACTCCCCTTCAATCAGACCTGCCAATGAGGTACATACACCTGGGCACACAGCCCTTTCTCATAGACCTTGACCAACCAATAGCCACTTCTGGGGAACCCCCTGAGGTAGGTCAAGCCTTTTGCCAGCTCCTGCCTGCCTGGGCTATGCTCCCTGGTCAGCGCTTGCCCAAGGGTGTGGAAGGAAGACTTAGGGCCCAGCACCTCACCCCTTTCCTTTCACACCTCCCAGATGGGTGCTGAAAACTCCTTTTTGTCCCCCTCCATTTCACACACGTGAGTTTCCTGGTGTGTCGCCCAGTAGTCTTACATGAGCAGAGCCTTTTGGGACTGAAGGACCTTTTATTTGCCAAGCCCCAGGTCAGGGTGTGGACCTGAAGGATCTGATTGGTCTGTAACAGAGTAGTCACCCATCCTCCCATAAATATGGAAGCTTAAAATTGATAGTGGGGAATATGTAACAGAGGGAATGGCCTGAAATTGGCCTGGAAAAAAAAAAGGCAAAAATGTTTTCTGTCTCTTTAAAACTTCCCCAACTCTTTTTGAGAACTGAAGCCTGCATTCCTACCTCGGGCAGGTGGCCAGAAGGGGCCTGGGGAATCAGCCATCCCAGGCCCTGGCACCAGCCTTGCAGGCGGGCAGCTGGCGGAGGTCACAGGCTTTGTCTTTGGCAGAGATGGGAGTATTAGAATAGTTACCACAATAGCCTAGGACTGAGGGGCCCTCCCTTTAAAAGCTCTGTATTTCTGCTTGTGTTCAGGGAATTTGGATTTTGAGACGAGAAGGTCTACCATTTTTCCTCTTTTGCTGGCAAAGTAATAAACTTCTCTTTCCTTCTTCCCAAACCACTTTATTCTCCTTCTTCTGATATGGCCTTGAGGGCAAGTGCCAAGCCTTCGGTAACAGGTCCCCAGTCCAAAGCTGTGAGTATGGTGATCTCAGTGTGCTCCTTAGTCGTGGAGCAACCCTGTGGGACAGCCAGACCCAGAGAACTTAGACCTCTGCGTGTTTGAACCCAGGTGTCTTACCCAAGGAGACAAACCAGGTCATAATCCCAAAGGCTGGGGAACAGCAAGACATTATCACTGGAATGTTTCTAAACTGAATTGTATGCATAATACAGATCTGAGCCCCCCAACTCCAGAGGATGAGGGCCGACTTGACCTGTCCGTTCCCAGCAGGTACCAGCACTATCTGCGCTATGGGAGAAGATGCCTGGAATGCCATGCTGTGGGGCCTGTGACCAGACTTTCTTTGACGGGAGTAAGAAGACACCAGAAAAAAACGTGAGTTGCAATGCACCTTCATTACTGTTTTTTTTTTTTTTTTTCAATCCCAGTGTAGTACCTAATAATGAGGAAATTTTCCATCTTCTCTAGAAGAGGCCGCCCCTGGCAGTGTAGCCACGGCTGTCCCCTCTTTACTTGGCTGGGTCTGTATCCTCCAGATGGACCATCAGGTCCTGGTTTCCCTGTGACACACTCCTAGGACAATGTCCCTCTTCTTTCCCCAACCTTGCTCCTGCACCAAGAGCAAAGATCCAGAGGCAAATGCCCTGCAGTAGTTTCAGCTCCAGGTTCCTAAGACCTGGCTCCCACAGCCTCTGGAGCCTGGCACGCCTGGCAGCCCAGGGGTCCTTGGTGGGCAGGCCTGTCCCAGTCACTTTTACACAATTCTGGATTTGCTGAGTGGGTAGCTGGATCCAGCCTCAGAATTCCCAGAGTGCCCCAAACCTACCCTTCCTCCTCTCTGAGGCCTTTCCCTCCGGATACACAGAGAGGGGCTGGAAGCCACGCTCAGAAATCTTCCACTTGATGACATTGTTGCATCAGAAATGTCAACTGCTCTGGCCTTCCAGGCTTCTCCCTTCACCCTTTGTGAATGAAAAAATGGTAAGAAGGCCAGCTATTTGAGCCCTAGAAGTGGGGTGCTGGGCAAAGTGGTATCCCCTCCTCTCAGGCTCTTAGTAGAAATATAAGCATGAAAACATTCATCAAAAGGAAGAGATGTATGGATGTGTGCATTGCTACATCATCTCCTTATGAGCTCTAATCCGAATATCACCTAAAGGGGTCCTCCGTTCTCTGGGCACCCTTGTCAGTATTATATGTGTTGTCTTGGCTAGAATTGTTGCTCTCAAGGGACATTGGCTCATAACTTGAGATGGGCTGAGTACCTGGATTTCCCCTCTTACTCTGGAGTCACTGCCTCTCATGTGTTCTCATGGAGCCAGGCCGAGTCCAGCCCAGCCCAGAAGCCTCATCTAGCATAAGGCCTCAGGAGCAGGCCTGAGAGGGAGTAGTGAGCCATAGTGGGAGCAGCAGAAAGTGACAGGGGCCATGTCACTTGAGATGACTGAGAGGATAACTGGCTGGCTTACCTCAAGGGGTCTCAGGTTGCTTGAGGTAGAATGAAGTGGATTTGAAGGACCCTTTACTTGGTATTCAGTTATTTTTTGCTCCCACCCTCTCTGTGCGAGAGTAACTGTTGGCCTAGGTTGACCAAGGACCCTTTAATTCCTCTTGACCATTTGGACCCTAGCAAAATATTTAGGGAATTCCCTCTTCCTTTTGATTCCATTTCTAGGGGTAGAGGCTCCCACTGTTTTATGTCCTTTTCCAGTTGCAAGTGAGCTGATGAGACTTCTAGGGGCTCAGGTGACGCATGGAAGTATTGACCTAAATAAGTGACTGAGGCAAAAATCTCAAGCAATGGAGGTGTATTAAGGATGCGCCTGGGAAAAATATGAACCACAGACTTGTGGCTGCTTTTCTGAAGGGGAAGTTGGAAGCTTCAGCATTTAAAGGCATACAGAGAGAAAGAAAAAAAGCAAGGGGGAGGGAGGTTGGTGAGGCAAAATAGTCACATTCAAATCTACATTTTATGTAAAATAAGGGGAATGTTAGAAGGAAAAAGGGAGTGAAGGAACCATCAGTTATGTAGATGTCCCTGGGTAGGTAGAAGAATGTCTGATCCTGTATGTCTCCTATTTGGTTACCTGTAAACATAAACTTGTAATTTATTATTAGTGTGGAATCAAACAGGCTTTAGTTTTCAGTGCTAGGCATAGTTACAATTTGTCCTTGCTTATGGGAGTTCAGCAAGGAATTTCCTTAATGAATGATCTGCGGGGCCAGTTCTTCACAGGTGCCTGAGGTCTTTACCTTCTCTTTTGCATGAGAAGTGTGTGGCGGGGTGACCCTGAGAGTTTGATTTTCATTTTACATTCCCCCCTGTTCTTCAAAAATCTTTCAGAAACAGTGTTGTAGAAGACATGAGTTCGTGGTTGTATTTTTCAGCTAATCCCACAGTGCTAGGAAGGCTCATTTTTAGATCATGACCCTCAGAAACAAGAAAAATTTAAGTCAAGAAAGACCAATGTCAAAAATTGTAGGCAAGTAATAAAACTTAAAAACAATGGGCAACACTATACCATAGTTTTTTCTGAAACATAATTTTCTCTCTCTAGTTTCTCATTTTTGTTAAAGACAAATCATAGTATGACCAATTTATTTGCAAAATAAATTTTAGCCTCATTATACTTTGCCAGAATATTTGCGTAAAGTACAGCAAGAATAGTTATTGGCCATATAGGCTTTTTTTCTTTTTTATAAAATTGGCATTGCTGGAACTTTTTCATAAGGAATCTCAGGTTAGATTTAAAAACCTCTCAAGCCAAGCCAAGGATTTAACTCCACCTGTAAATACCTGTATGAATTGAGTACATTCCCCTTTCTCAAGGTCCCAGTGTAACATGGGGTTCCTGGACCTGTCAGAAAGTGACATTCTTTACTTACCACAGACCTGGAAATGTCATAAATTAGGTACCAGACTAGTTTTCTCAAAGGGCCTTTTTATTGGCCTTATAAAGTCAACCTAATTCCTCAAAGCAGTCTGGGAGTATCTGAAAATATGCCATTCTAATCAAAGCCTTGGTAAAATAACCAGTGTCTCTAATTTTGTCCTGTTATAAAAAAAAAAGATTCTTATTGAACTTAGCAAATAACTATATTTCCATAAAATAAGAATACTTACAAATAGTTTCCAAATTCTGGAGAAATCAAGTAGGGAGAAAAATAAATTCTTCAAATTGCTCATGAAAATATACTTTACCAATTTGTTGTAAGCCATGTTACCAAAAACTTGGCACTTGTCCACAAGTCTGAATCAGAAGAATGAGGACAAATGTTTTGGGGAGGAGGAAAGAGATTACTTTGCCGGCAAAGAAGGATAAATGGCAGACTAGGATAAATGGCAGACTTTCTCATCTCAAAATCCAAATTTCCTGAGCATAGGCAGAAATACAGAGCTTTTAAAGGGAGGGCCCCTCAGTTCTAGGCTACTGTTCTAATCGTTCTCTGCCAAAGACAAAGCCTGTGAACTCAGCCAGCTGCCTACCTGGGACTGGCACCACCTAGGAGTTATCTCTTTTAACAAAGGACTTAAACTGCCTCAGGAATGCAGTCCAGGCTACAGTGCCCAAAAAGAGTGGGGGAAGTTTTAAAGAGACAGAAAATCTTCTTTTACCCCCTCAAGCCCTTCCCTCTGTTACAGCTATGAATAGCACAAAGAAGGAAAAAAGTTTTCTTGACTTCTGGAAAACAAAGCACACAAAAAGAATCAGCAGTGTTTTAAACAAAAGGTTGAAAAAATTAGTTTATAGTTATAGTTATAGTTTATACTTAACTCATATAGTTAATTGTTGTTCTGTTTGAGGTTGGGTTAGCAATCCTCATGAATGTATCAGTTTTTTTATTAAAGTAAACCAGTTTCTTTAGAGCCTGGATGGCCTCCAGGTGAGGTGTCTAGATGTTAAACTCAAAGCATCTTCAGTTAAAGTGGAAGTAGCTTTTAAAAAGAAGAAAAACAAAGGTCAATATTTGGAACAGTTTATCCTAGAGTTTTTATGTCACAAGGTGTGCTTGTAGGGAAAAGGTGGTAGCAATTTCATTAAGTCCAAGTCAGAAAATAATGGAAGAAGTATTTGAAAATATTATTTGGAGACTTATAGCAAGGAAAGAATTGAGGATTCAGTCTACATTGTACGATCTCTAAAGTTTTCAGAAACCTGTATTCAAGAGGGCTTATCAGAGTTCTTCCTATAAATTTTCTTAAAGAAGCAAATTTTGGACTACAGCCAGTTAAAATCTGCTTTTTGAGAAGAATCGAGGTGAAATACTAATTGTCTGTGGATGACAAAAATCTTAGACTAACCCTGGTTAAAGAGACAATCGACAAAGAAATTTGGTTATTTGGCACACAACAATTCAACATAATAACCATAATTACTGATAACATACACCAAAACATATCAGAATTTTAGGACTCTCATACAATTTTGGCACACATATATAATTTGGACTGAATCCTGAATGCTTTCCTGGCTGCAAGTCTCCAAATAAGGTTTTCAAGTACTTCTTTCATTATTTTCTGACTTGGACTCCATGAAATTGCCAACACCTTTTCCCTACAAGCACACCTTGTGACATAAAAACTCCAGGATAAACTGTTCCAAATATTGACCTTTGCTTTTCTTCTGTTTAAAAGCCACTACCACTTTAACTGACGATGCTTTGAGTTCAACATCTACACACCTCAGCTTTGGCCTAGTGTGCCTCCCGCAGGCAGAAGAAAACAGGAAATTAAAGGTTGTTTATGGAAAGGAAAGGATCAATAAATGGTAAAAGTTACACAAATATCAAACCAAAAGAGACTACTTCCCTGACTGGGAATCAAAGCCATGCTGCTAGGGTGAAAGCATAGAATTTTAACCACTGGGCCACAAAGTGAACTGGCTTTTGTTGTCATCCCTGCTAGGACAGCTATTCCTGCAAGGGCAGTGTGCAAAGGATTTTTATCTTTAGGTCAGATTTTGCTCTTTTGTCAAGAGAATTTTTAAGGCTAGGCATGACACAATTATGTGTCTTTTGAATTCCTCTATTAATACAAATAAGGCAATTGTTTTATTCTAAATAATTCTTACCTGTAAAGAAATTGTACAGACTTTTTAGGTGCTAGGCATAGTTACAATTTGCATGTCCTTGCTTATGGAAGCTCAGCAAGGAATTTCCTTAATGATCTGTGGGGCCAGTTCTTCACAGATGCCTGAGGACTTTACCTTTTTTTTTGCATAAGGAGTTGGGGGGTGGCCCTGAGATTTTGATTTTCTTTTTTTTTTTTTTTACAGAAGCTATATATGCCCCCCACTAAGAGGAGCCAGCATTGAAGTTCATAGGCTCTCCACACTGATTTAGATGAAATAATGGTATTGGGTAAATGGGAGTTAGCAATAATGGTTCCGGGTTGTTTTTGTTGTTATTGTTGCAATAACAGTATAATAAAATTGTGCTCATAGTTATACAACTCTGAATATACTTAAAACACTGAACTACACATTTTAAGTAAGTTGAATGCAGGGTGTCTGATGTATTGAATGTAGCATACCAGGTAATTTATTGGTATAAACATATAGAAGTAAAACCATTACAATGTATATTAGAGATTTATTTCATAGAATTGGCTCATGTAATCATGGAGACTGACAAATCCAAAATATGCAGTGTAGGCTGGGCGCGCTGGCTCAAGCCTGTAATCCTAGCACTCTGGGAGGCCGAGGTAGGAGGATCACTCAAGGTCAGGAGTTCAAGACCAGCCTGAGCAAGAGCGAGACCCCCGTCTCTACTAAAAATAGAGAGAAATTAAGTGGACAACTAAAAATATACAGAAAAAATTAGCCGGGCACGGTGGCGCATGCCTGTAGTCCCAGCTATTCGGGAGACTGAGGCAGAAGGATCGCTTGAGCCCAGGAGTTTGAGGTCGCTGTGAGTTAGGCTGACGCCATGGCACTCTAGCCCAGGCAACACAGTGAGACTCTGTCTCAAAAAAAAAAAAGAAAAAAAAATATGCAGTGTAGGTGAGCAGGCTGGAGACCCAGGAAAGAGTGAATGTTGTGGCTGGGGTCCTAAACCAGTCTTGAGGCAGAATTCTCTCTATCTAATGGGACATCTATCTTTTTTTCTTTTCTTATGCTTCATTGAGGCCTACCCACATTATAGAAGGTAGTCTACTTTACTTAGTCTCATATATAAAATACTTTCACAGCAACATTTAGTCTAATATTTGACCAAATATCCGGGTGCTGTATCTTAGCTATGTTGACACATAAAATTAACTGTCACAAAATCTTAACTCATTCTGTGTGACCAGCATTACTCTGGTACCACGTCCAGATAAAAATAACACAAAAAAACTACAGACCAATATCCTTTATGAATATACATGCAAAAATCTTCTCAAGAATGTACTCACAAACCTAATCCAACGGCACATTGTAAGATTATACACCAGGACCAAGTGACATTGTTCCCAGGAATGCAAGGTGTATCAACATAAAATAAATCAGTGTAATACACGCATAATAGAATGAAGGTAAAAAAAACCACAGGGTCATTTCAGTTGATACAGAATAACCATTTGACAGAATCCCTTTTTCTTTAATGGATAAAAACACTAATAAAATAGGAATGGAAAGGAACTTCCTCATTATGATAAAGGACTATATGTAAAACCCATAGCTAAAGTCATACTCAGTGGTGAAAGACTGAAATCTTTCCCATTAAAATCTAGAAGACAAGGATGCCTGCTTTCGTGGCTTCAAGCTTTTACTGGAAGTCTCAGCCATCAGAATTATTCAAGAAAATGGAAAAAAAGGCATCCAAATTGAAATATAAAGAAGCAAAGCTATATGTTTGCAGATGACATGACTCTAATATATGGAGCATCCAGAAAAATATCCAACAAACTTAGAACTAAAAGAATTTAGAAAAGGTATAGAGTATAAGATTAGCATGCAAAAATCAGTTATATGGGCCCTAAATGTAATCACATGTATCCCTAACAGAGAGTGGCAGGGAGAGTTTACACACAGGCACACATAGAAGGCAGTGCAAAGAGCAGAGAGATATGCGGCCATGAGCCAAGGAATGTCAGTAGTGGCCAAAAGCTTCTTAGAAAGGCAAGGAAAAGATTGTCTTCTAGAGCCTCTTCAGAGTGTGGCCATACCAACACCTTGATTTTGGACTTTTGCCCTCCAGAACTATGAGAAATTTTTGTTGTTATAAGCAGCCGGTTTGTGGTAATTTGTTATAGCAGCCTTGGGAAACTAATACAATTATTCCTACAGGACTTCATTGATTTGCCCTTTGCCTTCTACATAAATTTCATATTCTCTATGGAGCGTCCAATTATCGATATACTGTACTGAAAGAGAAAAATATGATTACAAGTTCACCAAGGAAAGCAAAAGAGCCTGCAGTCATTTTCTCCAACATTATGCCATATACATATTTACACATAGCTATGCAATTATTTGTACGTTAATGACCACCAATGACTAGAGGATGCCAGAAACCTCTAGTCAAAGTTCTGGCTTTGAATCAATAAATTCTCTTCATGGAGACTCAAGTCAAGGAGTTAAAGAATCAATCCATGGAGTTCAGGTGCATACATTTTATTTCTGCTTCATTGTTAAGTTAGAGCAGGCAATAATCCTAGAGCAGGTCATGCCCCAATGGAAGTGATGGTGATGGTGGTGATGGTTTATCATTTAGTACGGGTGAAAGAGTTGGAAGAGGAGGGAAAACTCCTCTGGGTAGAGGTGGTGCTGGTAGAGACGGTGATGGGGATGGCTCTCCACTTGCCTTTGGATGTGGTGAAGGAGGTCCTGGAATTCGTGATGAACCTGTGGGTCCATGTTTCTGTAATATAAATAAGCCAGGGTTTAACTGCTTGCAATAAAATATTCAACCAAGAATACATAATAGTAAACATTTGTATTTTTTAGAGACTATACATTGCTTATTAATTTGTAAATTTCAAGGACTTAACAGTACATTCAAAAAACTTAAGCATTTTTAACTCTGTATAATGACTACTTCAGCTAACTCTCTAGTGCTAGGCAAGTTGGCATCCTCATCAAAGGCCTTTGAAATACTAAGCCAACATAATGAAAACTTAGATTTCATAATATACACATGCAAAAAAGAATTACTCTATATGGTTTGGGCCTGTTAGACTAGTTAGTTATAATATTGATAATTAATACAAGGTCTTAAGTTTGATCCCTTTGGGGGCCAAATAGCTTTGCACAAAGAGTCTCTCATAGCACTAGTGACCTGGCTGTTTTCTAATACTAAACATTAATAAGTAATATCTATTTGTATAGTAATACATGCTTATCAACTTTTTACCTCGTTTTTGATCCACAGCATAACCCTATAATGTAAGTAGTTTTATCTCAGTTCTTACAGATGTTGAAACAAACTGTAAGTTCAAATGACTGATCATATTGCACAGTTTGTTGGAAACATGATGAGGATTGGAATGCAGTTCTTCTCACATGTAATCAGTTTCCTTTCTACTATAGCAAGCTACATCCTTATGAATGCATACATCTGTCATGAGCTGAGGAAAACCTTGGTAAATGCCCCCATTTGGGGGTTAAAAAAGGCAAAGAACATGGCTGTTTTTTAGAGGTAAAAAGAGGAAAGTAGGAGGCTAGAAAAAAAGCTTTATTGAAAAGAAATTGTCAGATATTATAGATATAGTAAACAAAGTGAGGCTTGGAAATGGCTACCAGATTGGGTCATTTGGAGTTTACTGCTGACTTTTGACATAACTTTTCAGTAGAATGGTGGAAACACACCAATTTAAGAAACACACACCTAATAAGCATTCACAGTGTGAAAAGCTAATCATTACTTTCTTCATATTCCCTCAGGACAGAGTATGTTGAAGAGAATTATCAGTTCTAAAGTTGAGACCCCCTAAGGAAGATTTTTAAGTGTGTATTGGAACTGTTCATAATAAGGTAGACATGGAAAATTTTAGGCTTTGAAATGACAGTAGTTGAGATTTAAAGAAGAGTACACAAGCTTTTGGAATTATTAAAATTATTGAACATTTTCTTTTTGAAAGGAAATACTACAGACCCAGTTTCTTAAATCATCATGAAAATTTAGTCTCAACAGTTTTGCTTGCATAACATATTCTGTCACAAAACATCCAGAGCATTTTAACAAACTAAAAACCTGAGTTTTTTCCACATGTGAAAATGATATATTGCTTTGGAAAATCATATCTGTAGAATTATTTAAATTAACATGTGTAATTGCTAGTAGTCTGCTTCTGGTCACATTTTCCTTCCATCTTAAAAGATAATTTTGTACTGCAGAACTCACTGTGACAGGACATAAAGTCTGTAAGTAGTTTCGTTACCTGGGTTTGACAGTGGTGGAATTCTGTTCCAAGGTCTTTGAATTTTTCTTCCTTTTCTTGTAGCTTGTCTTGAACTTACGGTCAGGTTCTGAATTCTTCACTTATCTGCAATGATGACCACTAAATGTACACTTACTAATATAGTTTCAGTAAAGTTTTAAATAATATTATGTATTAAATAAATGGAGCATTTTTCTTGTTGGATTCTCAGACACTCAGAAAGTCAAAGAGAACTTGATTATTTACATGACAATTAAGTACCCATTTGGAGACATGGGGATGAGGGTCATGGTGGCAGAGAAGGCAACGACAAAGTATTCAAGGACCCAAGGCAAAAAAAAAAGAAGTTCACTTCTGGAAAAACAAAAAAATAAAAAGACTAAGGAGTTTTGCTTCATATATCACAGACACATTTTTTCATTTTGCTGTTGAAAATTAGGTCTTAGAAGTTAATAGTTTTTTAATGTTTCATACTGTACACTTAAGTTTAATAAGTTAGAAAATGAACCCTAAAACTAAGCCTTCAACATCAAATACTGGCAAAAATGTGGAGCAACAGGAACTCTCATTCATTGCTGGTGGAAATGCAGAATGGCACAGCCATATTGGAAAATTGTTTGACACTTTTGTACAAAACTGAAATATTCTTACCGTAAGATCCAGCAATCACGTTCCTTGGTATTTATGCAAATGAGTTGAAAATTTATATCCACACAAAAATCTGCACATGATGTTTAATAGTAGCTTCATTGATAATTGCCAAAACTTGGAAGCAACAAATATGTCCTTCAATAAGTGAATGGATAAATAAATTGTGGCATGTTCAAAAAATAGAGTATTAGTAATAAATACAAATGAGCTGGCTGGGCATGGGGGCCCACACCTATAATTCTAGTACTTTGGGAGGCTGAGGCAGGGAGGATTGCTTGAGGCCAAGAGTTCAAGACTAGCCTGAGCAAGAGTAAGATTCCCATCTCTACAAAAAAAATAGAAAAATTAGCTGGGCATTGCAGCATGTGCCTGTAATCCCAGGTACTCAGGAGGTCCTCCAAGATGAGCTTGTTTAACTTCACTACTATCTGTGTGAAGATTTCTCTGAATCCACACTCCCATCATCTCCCCTCCTAAAGTTATTTAGCTTCTGCTCATGTGTTGTTCAGTCTTGGTGCCTATATGAGCATACTTTCTACAATTTCCTTCTGTAAATGGTTCATTGACACATTTGCAAAAAGGCACAAAATCCTGCTTGTAATTTAAAATTAGCTGAAGTATCTGCGACCACACATAGAATCAGAATCACACAAGTCTGAAATATGGGAGCTGGAAGAGGCCTTCTTAGAAGTCCCTGAATCTTACACTCTCCTTTCAGTGATGAAGAATCTATGACATAAGGGGTGTAAGTGACTGACTTAAAGCCACAGTCCATTAGTAGCAAAGCTGAGATCATATCTTATAATGACTGCCTATCATTCTATGACCTCTTGTTTTACTACTTTATATTGCTTTTATAAATGACCAGAACAAGACAAAGCATGCAGATAACCACTGAAACAACATACTTGCTTTGATTCTAAATGTTGATGATGACAAAAATCACCAAACACTGGAATTTGTTATTTTTGCTGTTTTTCCCAAAAATATGTGTGTGTTTGAGAGAAAGGGTCTCGCTCTATTGCCCAGTCTGGAGTACAGTGGCATGATCTTAGCTCACTGTAACCTAGAACTCCTGGGCTCAATTGATTCTCCTGCCTCAGCCTCCCCCAAAATACATGTTTACAGAAAACACTGGCGGATAGATAATCACAATTTGCTCTGCTCCAGTGTCTGGTTAAAGAGTGAGCCCAAGTGTAAGTTAATATTCTCAAAGGGAATTTTGAATGTGATATTTAACATTAGATACACATGGTATGTTAATCAAAAAGTACACACTTTTCTCAACAATAAAAGTGATAGTTTTGGGGGATCCGGGCAAGACAACTGACTAGAGACATTGCTTATTGGCCTATCCTGACTGGAAGGCAGGATATCGGACAGAGGAGAGGGGAGAGCAGTTGCAGCTCAGGTGTGGACCACAGAGAGAGAAGTCAGAGACAGCTGGGGACCCCATGGAGAAAATTGTGAAAATGAGAAATAAGAAGATAAAGAGGAAAAGATGCCAGCGGGGATCAAACCCAGAGAGGCTTGGAGCCCAACAAAAGGGTGAGGGGGGATTCCCCGCCCCCTCATAAGTACCTTTGGTGAACAGCAGGACACTAAGCATACTGAAGACTTTTCCACCCTCAAATACAGAATAATGGGATGAACTAGTGAGTCCCAGGAGTTTGGGCATGCCAAGTGGAACACCCCCCTGGGAGAGTGCCAAGAGAGGCTGTAGTGCGGCTTTCTCCCATCCAGACACTCCCCCCACCCCCACCATCCACTGCAACTGAGAAAGCAGTGTGAGCTCGGGCTGTCTAGGAGCTGCAGCCCCTTCCCCACCCAGTACACCCACAAGTGTAGTTAGAGCTGAGAAGTTCACGAACAGCTGCTTCTAACTTCTCTACGGCGGGCACACATCCTGGGATGAGGTCTTTTAAGAAAGTGGGACCCATACCCCTTCCCCTTGAGCTCTTGTGGTAGGACAGGGATGAACAATTTGGGAACTTGCTGCCCACAGGCATTTCGCGGGGTCACACACCAGTGGCTGAGAGAAGCAAGCCACCCTCAGTGCACCCCGGACACAAGAGGGGTGCAGGGGGACGCAGAGAAGACGGGGAGCTGGACTCAGGTAGCAAGGAAGCTCGTGCAGACATCTGATACGAGAGTGTAGAGGGGTACTGAGGAACAGGGATCTGGGAGTGTGCTCATCCCTCCCATTAGAGAACTGCCATATTGGATAAGCGTGTGGCATTCAGTGAGGAATAGCCCTGCCCCCGGTTCCGTGGCAACTGAACGCCTTACACTAAGGCATGTCAGCTGACCAGGCGCTGCGGCCCCTCCCCCGACTCATTACATCAGGGAGAGCGGTTTATGCAGAGAAATTCGTGAGTGGCTGTTTCTCTCCTGAAGGTGTGTGCTACAGGCAGAGGGCCCCATAGATAGAGGGGCCCACACCTCTTCCTCCGAGAACTGGTTGTGGGAACAGGGGCGCACAACTTTGGAACTCCCTGCCTGCCGGTGTTTCATGGAGATAGATGCATGCTAGTGGGTCAGACATACAGACCTGGGGGAGGTTTGAGAGCTGGACTCAGGTGGTGAGGGAGCACACGTTGACTGAACTGATGGGGGTCCAAGGAGTGGCTATCTGGGGAAGCGCCCACCTCGCCTCACAGAAAAATTGCACTACTGGATAAAGGCAGAAAGATCTCAGCCTGGTGCCTTAGCCTTCCTGGTCTGGTGAGCCCATCCAGACCCTCATACCAGCAGCTCTCCCTAGTGACTGGAGAAGCATTTTTCTGAGCCCTGCCAAGGCTTTTAAAAGCCTTTCAGGCTCCCATATCCTAGCCAGGAACTGCCTTGCTCCTCCCTCCACCTCAGTGGTGGTAGAGATCAAGCATCTCCCTAGGAGCTTCAGGGTCTCTCCTGAAGCTTGGGACACTCAAGTACTCCACGTGGGGGACCAGAGTCTGCCATGGGCACAAAATAACATCTTGGCAGTGGCTCTTTCACACAAACATCAACCAATGACAGGGAGAACAACTCCAAAGTGCATCCTAGCATCACCCAAGTCAAGCAAATAGGGCGTGACTGATTTGTACTCAATAGTACCACCCCCATATTGGAGATTAAGCTGGGGGACCCAACACAATTCACACTGTTGGGAAGAGATGAAGACAGCAGGACAAAGGCACTCGAGAGGATCATCAAATCTGCTTGAACACCGCATAGACGAGTGCTGGTCCCAAGTTCTCCCCGGCACGGTCAGGGGACTGACCTTTGAGGAACCAAGGATAGACCTGCAAGCCAGGCCCAGTATGTCCAGGACTGGATTGAGAGGCCAGATGAGAAGGAATCAGTAAAAGAACTCCGGAAGTATGAAAAATCAGACCAAAAGGTCACCCCCAAAAGGAAACAAAAACTCTTTACCAATGGATACCAACCAAAATGAAAATATTGAAATGACAGATAAAAAATTCTAAATTTGGATTATAAGGAAGCTCAACAAAACAGAAAATGTAAAACCAACACAAAGAAACCATAAGAACAATACAGGAAAAGAATGAAAAATTCACTAAAGAAATCGAATCATTAAAAAACAAACAGAACTTCTGGAAATGAAAAATTCATTCAAGGAAATACAAAACAGTGGAAAGTTTTAAGAATAGACTAGAACAGGCAGAAGAAAGAATCTCCATGAAATACCGGCGGACAGGGAGTTCCAAAGTTGTGCACCCCTATTCCCACAACCAGTTCTTGGAGGAAGAGGTGTGGGCCCCTCTATCTATGGGGCCCTCTGCCTGTAGCACACACCTTCAGGAGAGAAACAGCCGCTCACGAGTTTCTCTGCATAAACTGCTCTCCCTGATGTAATGAGTCGGGGGAGGGGCCGCAGCGCCTGGTCAGCTGACATGCCTTAGTGTGAGGCGTTCAGTTGCCATGGAACCGGGGGCAAGGCTATTCCTCACTGAATGCCACACGCTTATCCAATATTGCAGTTCTTTAATGGGAGGGAAAGAATTTCAGAGGTTGAAGACAACTCCTTCGAATTAAATAAGTCTGTCAAATATAAAGAACAGAGAAATAAGAAGAATGAACAAAGTCTACAGGAAATATGGGATTGTGTAAAAAGGTCAAACATAAAAATCACGGGCATCCCTGAGGGTGAATTAGAGAACACACAAGGGTTGGAAAATCTATTTGAGGGAATATTTGAGGAAAACTTCCCCGGTCTTGCTAGAAACTTAGATATCCAGGTACAGGAAGCTCAATGAACTCCTGGGAGATTTATCACAGAGGCACTCACCATGACACATAATCATCAGACTGGCCAAAGTTAATATGAAGGAGGAACTCCCATGAACTATAAAGGTGAAAACATAAGGTAACTTATAAAGGAATACCCATCAGACTAACTGCAGACTTATCAACTGAGACCTTACAAGCTAGAAGGGATTGGGACCCTATCCTCAGTCTTCTTAATCAGAATAATGGCCAGCCTAGAATTTTGCATCCTGCAAAACTAAGTTTCTTATATGAGGGAGAAATAAAGACTTTTTCAGGCAAGCAAACACTGAGGGAATTTGTCAAGACCAGACCAACCCTGAAGGAAGTACTCAGATCTGCCTTATACATTAATGAGCACAATAGACACCCACCAGTGTAAAATCACCCAAAAGCTAAAGCTCAGAACCCATACATAATAACAGCTCAAGAAGTAAAACAAAACAATAAGGTTCTACCAAACAGGATGAACAGAAATGCATCCCACTTATTAATTTTTTCAATAAATGTGAATGGCTTAAATTCCCCACTCAAGAGACATAGGCTGGCTGAATGGATAAAAAAATACAAGCCAAGTATCTTCTGTCTCCAGGAGACACATCTAACCCACAAGGACTCATACAGACTCAAGGTGAAGGGATGGAAAAAAATATTCCACACAAATGGAAATCAAAAGAAAGCAGGTGTAGCTGTTCTCATATCAGACAACATAGACTTCAACAACAGTAAAGAAAGATAAAGATGGTCATTATATGACGGTAAAGGGAGCAATTCAACAAGAAGACATAACAATCCTAAATATTTATGCACCTAACACAGGTGTGCCCAGATTCATAAAGCAAACCCTACTAGATTTAAACAAAGTGATAAACAACAGCACAGTAATAGCCGGTGACTTCAAGACCCCACTGATAGAACTGGACAGATCCTCCATGCAGAAAATAAACAGAGAAACACTGGACTTGAACAGGACTCTAGAGGAAATGGGCCTAACAGACATTTACAGAACATTCTACCCAAAAACTACTTAATATACATTCTTTTCATCAGCACATGTGATGAGACTGATCAAATCTTGGGCAACAAAACATACCTCAGCAAATTTTAAAAAATAGCAAATTATATCATATATCTTCCCAGACCATAGTGGAATAAAATTAGAAACCAATTCTAACAGAAACACTCAATCCTACACAAAGTCATGGAAATTAGGCAACCTACTGTTCAATGATTATTGGGTCAAGGACAAAACAGAACAGAGAACCTGGATATAAAACTATTCACATATTGCCAACTGATCTTTGACAAAGCAGACAAGAATATAAACTGGGGGAAAGCATCCCTATTCAGTAAATGGTGCTGGGAAAACGGGATAGCCACATACGGAAGATTGAAACAGGATCTGCACCTCTCACCACTCACTAAAATTAATTCATGATGGATAACAGACTTAAACTTAAGACATGAAACCATTAGAATTCTAGAAGAAAATGTTGGAAAAACTCTTCTAGATATATAGGTCTAGGCAAAGAATTCATGAAGAAGATCCCCATGGCAATCGCAGCAATAACAAAAATAAATAAATGGGACCTGATCAAATTAAAAAGCTTCTGCACAGCCAAGGAAACTATCATTAGACTGAATAGACAACCTACAGAATGGGAGAATATTTGCATGCTATATATCCAATAAAGGGCTAATAACCAGAATCTACAAAGAACTCAAGTGAATCAGCAAGGAGAATCAAACAACCCCATTAAAAAGTGGACAAAAGACATGAACATAAACTTTTCAAAAGAAGATAGAGTAATGGCCAACAAACATGAAAAAATGCTCAACATCTCTAATCATCTAGGAATTGGAAATCAAAACCACAATGAGATATCACCTAACTCCAGTGAGAATGGCTCTTATCAAAAAGTCCCCAAACGACAGATGCTGGTGTGGATGTGCAGAGAGAGGAACAGTTATACACTCTTGATGGGACTGCAAACTAGTGCAACCCCTATGGAAAATAATATGGAGATAATTCAAAGAACTAAAAGTAGACCTACCATTTGATCCAGAAATTCCACTACTAGGCGTTTACTGAAAGGAAAAAAAGATTTTTTTTGTGTACTGTTTATAGCAGCACAATTCACAATCTCAAAGATGTGGAAACAACCCAAGTGCCCATTGATACATGAGTAGATTAATAAAATGTGGTATATGTATACCATGGAGTACTACTCAGCCATAAAAAATGAATTAATTCCTTTTTTAACAATCTGGATGGAAGTGGAGACCATTCTCCTTAGTGAATTATTGCAAGAATGGAAAAACAAACACCACATGTACTCACCATTAAATTGGAATTAACCAAACAGCACTCAGATGCACACAAGGAAGTAAAACTCAATGGAAATCAAGCAGATGGGAGGCAGAAGAGGGGATGGGTGAAATCGTATCTAATGTGTACAGTGTACACTATCTGGGTGATAGGCGCACTTATAACTTTGTCTCAAGCAGCACATAAGCAACCCGTGTAACCAAAACATTTGTACCCCTGTAATATTCTAAATAAAATTTTTTTTAAAAAGAACAAAATAAAAGTGACAGTTTCCCACAAACATTTTATGCTCAAGCTTATAGAATTTATTCTAGTGATAAGAAAACCTAAGATATTTCTTCAGGGACCCTGATGTAACCTCTGTGATAGTCTGAAATTTCTAAAATAATAGGGAAAGTAATGATATAGTCTCCAAGAAAACTCAATTTTGAAGAGATAATAACTATGTAAGCACTTTTTTCCCTATCAGATGGCTGAAACTAACGAGTTTTTTTGCTTGTGCTTCAATCTTTTATAACTGTACTGAAGTATATACTAAAGTTATGTAGAACTGGAAACAAAAAGAAATGAAACTTTACATAGAACCTAATATAATCATAGCTATGCTTTTATGAAACAAGTAAAAGACAGTCTATAAATAACATTAAAATATTCACAAAGCTGGCATTTTCTCAAATGCATTTGTATAAGACGTTAACATGGAAAGAAAAGACAACCTCATGTTTCACCAAACCTGCCATGACATAGAAGTACCATTTTAAAAATGTGAATTAGAAAATTCAAAGAAGCTATTATGCTTACTCTAAGCAGAGGGCTAGTGTGGGATTACCATTTGTAATTTTTCAATGTTTTCTGACTACAGAGACCATAACAGAGAAGTTGGTAACCATCCCCACAGTTCTCCAAGGAACTACCTATTGTAAGGAAGTAAAAGCTAGAAGAATGCAATGGGGATGTATTTAGGTTGATTGCTTCTGACAATACCTTTTAGCAACCTACTTTTATTTCATTTATCACCTTAATAAGGCAAGTGTTTTTCTTCCACATGCATTAAAGGTGATGCAGGAAGAAATGGTAGATTATGGTAAGCCGATTTTATTAGGAAAAACAATTTCATATTTGATGGTAAAGTTTTGGGTCCAGAAATATAAAGTACTGTATAGCTGAAACAATATTTAAAAGGTTTTCCAAAAGAAAGAGGATAAGTTTGTCATTAAATTATTAAGTAAAACAATTATAACTAATATTTAATAGCCTTGCCCTTTTTGAAATTTCTGCTGCCTTTTTTTTGTTCATTTCAGTTTTTGCCTAATCCACATAAGAATTCATTAAAATTAAACAAGAGTAATTAGAAATTATCACATCTGATCCTTCAGGCATATGGTGGCTGCCAAACTATATATTTTTACCATGCAGATTATTCATATTTTATTTTTTAAAATACAGATAAAATTTACCATTTTTCAGACTATCATTTTTATGTTTATTGCTATTGAAGGGAAATTAACCCATACCACACATAAAATATAAGCTACCACATATTCTTTCTTTAGCTGATGTACTGTATTGAATGCCAGCCTTGTGGAGGCCCATAAACAAGCATGCATGAATATGTTTTGACCATATTCTCACCAATTTTTAAATATTCCAAATATTTCTCAATTTTTGTGACTATAGGATGCTTTCAAATTTCTTTCATGATTTATTGTGGATGAAAATGTGCCAAAGACTCCATGTTTAAAACCATGAAGACTCAAAATGACTTTAAAACCAAAACCAGCAAGAGGAGGATATACAATGAGACTCATTAATTCGGAATTCCCTATTAAAAAATTGTACCTAAGTAACAGTGGATGAGACAGAAAGTACAAATACATAAGGAAAGGAACTTTTCAGGAACATTCAAACACTCCAGATGCGTGTTTTCAAAATACATACATAATTGCCTGAATAATAAATTATTCCCAGTTAAGCACAACATGATTAACTAAAGAACCTCTTTGGAGCAACAAAGTAGATCTCATTGCTGTGCATACAGAGGATGGATCCAGGACTTTTGGGTGTGATGGATGCATCTGTTCCCTTCATTGTGCTGATCCTTTCACAGGCATCACATATGGCAATATTGATCAAATGATACACTTTAAATAAAGGCAGATTATCTTCTATCAATTATACCTGTATTACTAAAGCTTAAAAAGAAAGAAAACCTGTGTGGCTAGAGCACAGCTACTAAGGAGGAAAGTGGTAAGTGATGAGGGCATAGTAGCCAGATATTGTTGACTGCTGCCCTTGGTTAGTCATTATTTTAATTCTAATTTAAAGGGAATGCACTGAAGAGTTTTAGGCAGGAGACTGATATGATTTGAATGATAGAAGACACTAGAATCACATAAATATGTGAAATTGGAAAAGACAGCTCCTTGACTCTGGGTGCTTTTTAGAGAGAGCTCCATAGGTTTCCTTGAAGTTTCTGAATGTTTGTGTGTATGTGCATATGTGCTTTTCAAAAAAAATTCCCACGCAATTCACCAGCTTCTCAAAAAGATCCTTGACCATAAAAATTTAAGAACCATTCACTTATTTCACCCTCATTTTAGTTAAGGAAATTAAAAGCTAAAGAAATAAAGGACTGGTTCAAAATCAGGGTGACAAATTGATGATGTCATAATGGGTTTATAATGCCAACTACCCTCTCTCACCTGGTCCCCTTCTCTCTCCCTGCCTCAATGCTTTTGGTTAACAGAACATAACCACAAGGACCTGGGACAGTACAAGAAGCCAGTGTCTGCTGAACCCTGGACCAGCTAGCCCAAGTCACTGGGAGAGTGTGTATGCCAACTGTGTGATCCATAAGAGGTTGTGAGCCAATACAAAGATGTGAAAGTAGTGCCTTATGACTCCCTCATCAAACTGGTATAACTTTCTAAATTGCCTACAGTGTGTATTATTAAAATCACAAAAGAAT
Source organism: Indri indri (assembly GCA_004363605.1). NCBI lineage: Eukaryota > Metazoa > Chordata > Mammalia > Primates > Indriidae > Indri > Indri indri. Next base: position 16,334 of record RJWJ010011645.1, on the reverse strand, counting down.
AATACATCATAAATAATAATAAGCTATTCACCTTTGAATGTTACTGTGAGCCTGCCCTGTGCTGTGGAGAAAAGAATAATATACAATGGACATTTAACAGCTGTAGTTTTCTTTCTTTAAAGGTACAAGAAATGAGTTCATGCTGAATCTTTCCCAACAGTGATTTCAGTTAGTTGTAAGTAAAACTGCTGAACTAGAAGGCCACAGGGCTGAGTGCACTTCACAAGGGAAGCTTCCCATCAGCCTTCAGACATTCCAGTGTAGGATGATAGAAGGTCCTTTCCTCAGCAATCCAGGGGACAAACAGGATCGCCTCAAATTCTTTCCCAGCTCTATGGTTTATGAAAATATCAGGCTACGCTGATAGCCTTCTAAGGTCTCAGGTTACTGAAATAACCCTGCCCGTCTTTGCCCACTGTTGAGCACTCAGAACATAGCTATGATACTGGTTGAAGCCTAATGAACACATAATTTCTACCAAACCTCCATGGTACCAGTGCAAACTGGATAAAAACATTTCAGTCATGCTTCTAAAAATCAAGGAATTAGGCTCTAGTTAAATAATGACCTTTTCTGAGGCTTTACGTCTAAACTGAGGTCAGGGGTGTTGGAACTTACCAGAGAGGCTGATATTTCCAATCACACAGGGAGAGCTCTCATGATCATCATCATTATCTAAAGCTATTCGGTACACATGGACACAGTGCCTAACCAGATATTAAGAGAGGAAGTTCGGTGAGACTCCTACCTTTAAAAGCAAGCCTATCGTACAGAAGGGAGTAAAACACAATGAAAGTACAACTGAGAATTGTATCACTTACCTATCGGATGTGTGAAATCAGTGATCTTTGTGCTTGAAGTCTGGGTCCGCACCACCGCAGGGCAGCATTAGCTGTAAACCGCACTCTTCAATTTTCTTACAAATCTGTGACCTGAGAAGGAAAGAATGTATTGTTGAATACCTTTGTCATAGATACAAAGCAACTTTCCTAAGTGAGAACTTAGCGTGAAAAAAAACCCCAGTCTTTTCTAACAGTTTAAAATACAACAAGAACAACAACAAAAAAACCCTTCCAGCCACTACACACCCTTAGGAGGAAGAAGCCTAAGCTTGAAGATGGTCTGGACTTTATAGGGCAAACCCCATTGTGATGTCACCAGCTGTGACCATGTAGTGACTTCATCCTGTAATGTGCTGGGATCCAGGCTTGTGGTCGCATATACTGACCAGCCTTTTCTGCTCACTTAAGGTCTTGTCCCTGAAGCTAATGAAATAAGTAATGTATTAGCCCCACATCGACAGATAGAGAAATGTTCTCCCACTCATGGCTTATTGATTCTAGTAACAGTTGAGTTTCCTGGCACTAGGTTCAAGCAATAGTTAGGGATTTTGTACAGCACCGTTACTCAAGTAGCAAAATACAACTTACAAAACTGGACTGAGCCACTTAAGTGGGAGGCTATTGCAAGGACCTGTTTATACACATATCCAAAAAGATCCATTTTATAGAAGCATACAAACTTACTATGTGTGCTATAGCCTCAGTTTGTTCAAAGCATCAGAGGTCTTAAACCATGTCATAATTCTGTGAACTATCAAGGTAACTCTGATCTTAATCCTTACCAATTCATACCTGCCAAACGATAACGCAGCATCTCTTGCATCAAAATTGGGGGCACATTACTATTCATCAGTGACTAATTTCCCAGGAAAAATCTCATTGCAACTTCCATCCCTAGATCTCTACAGGGCTCTCCCCTCAACCCCCTCAGGTCTTTCTTTCCTCCTGTGTCAGCTTCTCAGTGAGGGCTGAGCTACACAATCTACCCAAATGTGCCAATCGCCACCCACCCCGCACTGTTCCTGTTCCCCACTTAGTTTGCTGTGTAGCACGTATGACAAAGTTACTTTCCTTACACAGTTAAAACAGAGAGGACTTCCTTACTGTGCAGACTCAGGTAAACTATTCCCCTTCTGATTGGTTTCTGTGAATATCCTGTTTGTTTGTTTGTTTTTTAACTGGCCCATTTCAAAGTTAAGTTTGATTATGTGCCACTTAGCACAAGTGACTCCATTTGATTCGATCTGGTCTGCTGGCCCTAGTGCAGGAGCCCCGTCCAAAACAATGGCCTCCCATAAATTTCACTTAATAATTCCCTTTTTGGTCATGCTCTCATTTAGGCCATTAGCACTATTCTCTGTCACCATCTTTCTAGTTTTTGGTCCCAACATGTTATGGTGCTCTCATTATCACTCATTTCTTTGATCTTTCATCATCCCAGCCATAGTGAACCTATTTGGCATTTGGTGGATAGCTGCATGCAGATGCTTAAAACTTTTTCAAAGAATGCAGTGCACCAGGGATACTATTATTATGACTATCGGGAGGATAATACTAAGTTTGGAGTATTGCTTCTTAGCCAAGGTCTCAAATAACCAAGGCAACTAAAATTTAATCAAAGACTCAGCCAGACAAAGATCCTACCAGTTTTAACCAAGTAACCTTGTTAAGTTTTTGCAACTGGATTTCTACAATACCAGATGTATTTATCCATGTGCAACAAGAAGTTTTAGCAATTGCACAGACTATTCCCTGTTTAGACAGTAGGTAATCTAGAGCAATTCTATTATCTAGTACAACTTTAGCAAAAGAATTCAAGTAAGTCTGTTGTGCAGCTATAGCCCTTTCTGTAGCATATGCTTTAGAGGCTACTGTGAGGGATAAATTTCTGATCATTGCCTTATTTATATTTACTCCATGCCACAGGAAAAGGGACCTAACAAATGATGCCCATCCAGAAGTGTTAATGCCTACTGGCAGAGTTCTCTTTAACCTATAATGAAGGTTAAGAGGAGTGGACCAATGTTCTGCTTCTGACTGATTATGGAGTAATATGGGTGCCATTAAAATTCCTAGCCCAAAGACTTTACTTTTAGGAATCATTTCTATAATTCATTACTAGAGAAGTTTCTCTGAACATGTTGAACACCATAAAAAAAAAAATCCTAGCCCACGTTGTCCCTTCATCTTCCACCTTTCAGGATACGACAGATCCAACACTCCCTCGAGTTACTGCAGAAGCTAAATTCTAATTACAGCATTATCCTGCCAAGCAAAAGACGTATGCCTAAGCAAGGAAAAATTTAAGAGGGGTAAGAGTCTCATTATGATGAGAAGACTTGTACTGATATCTTGGGAAAAGGTGCCTGCAGCACAAAGTCATCAACTTCTCTACTTGGTTTGCAGTTTAAATGTCTCTGGTTATGGCATCAGGCATTTCGGTGGACTTTCTGATTGTTCCACACATCAGGCATAAGGTTTGTCCTTTGAAATTTACATTGAGCTGTCTATTTCCAGTCTATAGGGCCTCAGGAGCAGAGTAGTTCTTGTTCTCAGTGATTTCAAGTGAGAAAAGTAGGAGAAAATTGTACTGGAGGAAACTAGAATTCATGATCCAGTTTAGTCTGCAGGTAGATAATAAAAGCTCAAATGCAATGGACAGGGATATAATCTAATAACAAGTGTACTCTAGTTTTCTTTTGAAACAATTTTTTCTCTACAATTACATCTCTACCGAAGATAATCACAGTAAGACCAATTTGTTTGCAAAATAGTTCTAGTCTCATTAAACATGGCTTGATTACTTATACATATAAGTGCAGAGAGAGTAGTAATTGATCTCATGGGTGTTGGAATTTTTTTATAAGGAATCTCAGGTGGACTTTTAAAAACCTTTCAAAGCTAGGAAACCAGACCAAGGACTTGCTATCAGGCTGCTTCTGTAACACTTGTAAATTTGAGTGAATTCCGCTCTTCTCAAGGTCCCCAAAATATCTTGACATTCCTGGGCCTGCCAAGAAGTGACATTTTTACTCACTGAAAGGCTGGGAACACTTAAAGCCAGGTATTCTATGTACATTCTCAAATATGTCATTCTACTCAAAGCCTTGGCAATAAAAACAATGTTTCCAAATGTGTATTGTTATAAGAACCAGAAAATTTTCAAGAAAGTCATAAAAACATTATCCTTATTAGTTCATTTAAACCCACATAATTAAACTTCTGCTTGATCTTTTTTTTTTTTTTTGAGACAGAGTCTCACTGTGTTGCCCGGGCTAGAGTGCCGTGGTGTCATCCTAGCTCACAGCAACCTCAAAGTCCTGGGCTCAAGCGATCCTTCTGCCTCAGCCTCCCGAGTAGCTGGGACTACAGGCATGCGCCACCACGCCCGGCTAATTTTTTCTATATATTTTTAGTTGTCCGATTAATTTCTTTCTATTTTTAGTAGAGATGGGGTCTCGCTCTTGCTCAGGCTGGTTTCGAACTCCTGAGCTCAAACAATCCGCCCGCCTCGGCCTCCCAGAGTGCTAGGATTACAGGCGTGAGCCACCGCGCCCGGCCTTCTGCTTGATCTTGGGATAGCACTTTCACACAGCCATCAGTTTCTTCATTGGAGTTTGGAAATTCTTACCCAATTTGATGGTATGATTTTAAAGTTATCAGAAACCTGTATGTGTCAGAGTTCTTTCCATGAATTTTCTTGCAGATGAAAACACTTTAGGATTATAGTTGCTTGCAAAAGCTTTCAGGAAAACATCAGAGTAAAACAACTATCTGTGGATGAGAAGACTTAAAATGGTCATGGTTAAAGATTTAATAAGAGTTCATTATAATCAGCATTAGACAAGGAAATTGTTATTTCTGTGGCATACATTTTAACATAATAACTGAAATTATGACTCATAAGACTGTATCAGGACCTACAGGATTTTAGGAATTTCATACAATTTGTGAAATACTCATATTAATAAACAAACCCATACAACAGTATAACTTAAATAGAGTTTAAGCTGGGTGAGGTAGCTAACATCTATAATCCCAGCACTTTGGGAGGCCAAGGTTGAATGAAGGATTGCTTGAGGCTAGGATTTCAAGATCAGCCTGGGCAACATAGTGAGACCCTGTGTCCACAAAAAATTTAAAATTAGCCAGTCATGGTAACACGCACCTATAGTCCTAGCTACTTGGGAGGCTGAGGCAGGAGGATTGCTTGAGCCCAGGAGTTTGAGGCTACAATGAGCCATGATCGCACCACGCACTCCAGCCTGAGTGACAGAGTGAGAGCCTGTCTCAAAAACAGGAAGAAAACAAAAGAATGAGGGTTTAGCATTGCTTATTATTTGACAGTGCTTCGCATATAATTTAACATGTAAAATTATAAAATAAGCCTGATTAGTTTAATAGTTCTCTTTTACAAATCCTTTGAGACATTCCAGGGCCCCTTTGGAACATTCCAAAGTTAGCTCAAGGTCAAAAAGACTTAATTTAGAGTTTGATTTTGAAAACTTCATCGACAATGTCAAAAAGTTTAGAATACTTGAATACATAGAATATTTCAAAGAGCAAATACAGAAAGTTACAGTTGTAAAACAAAATCATACTCTCGGACCAATACTCTATTTGTATCAGTGTACCATTAATACAAAAGCTAATTTTACTGAAACCTTATAAGTAAATCTATACAATCATAGCCAGCTTCACTACACATGAAATTTTCTTTCTTTCTTTCATTTTTTTTTTTCTTAAGAGACAGGATTTCACTCGGTTGCCCAGGCTGGACTCAAAATTAAAATTCCTTGCCCAAAGACTTTACTTTTAGGAATCATTTCTATAGTTCATTACTAGAGAAGTTTCTCTGAACATGCAGAATGCCATAAAAAAAAAAAAAAATCCTCCTAGGCTCAAGTGATCCTCTTGCCTCAGCTTCCCAAGTAGCTGGGACTATAGGGCATGCCAGCATGCCCGACTCAAATTTCCTTTTTAAAAAGTTTTTCTTTCACAAACCTTCTACAACTTTCTTACATCCATTTAGTTTATTCTATATACTGCCTCTTTCCCATTGGGAAATAAGCAGTTACTCCGGGACAAAAATTACTCTGTTTTTTCACTTAACAAAACAATAACAAAAAACACATCCTCATACTTTATAACTTTCCTTACCAAGCGTATCTTTATTTTTTTTCCCATACAGAGTTGTTTCCCTCATTATTTCTAGTTTCAGTTTAATTACATGTATTAATTAGAATTTTTAATACTTAGTAACCTTAAGTTCTAGTGAAAACCTAGGAAGTAACCAATTTTGAACTGTCATATACCAACACTTTATGAAAACATTTTATAATTTCTAGAAACATATGGCTTCCCCCAGTATGGTCCTTCAATGTGGCACAGAACATATATACTAATAGACCTAAATATCTCCAGTTCCTCTATAAGTCAAAAGTAGATAAGATTAAACTCATGTTCAGTAATTAATGTTTCAGCATTTTAATTTGCTTAGAAATAGCTTAGAAATTTAATGAATATCTATTACTTAATATAACCTTAATATTATATTTCAGGTTATAAATGAAAAAACTTTTTGAAACTATTTCTAAGTAGACATATTTTGTAAAACAATTATTTTTGAAAAGTTTATAAATTTTTATCCCACATTCACCTAATTTACTCATTCTTGACAATTATGCTTGAATTACTTATGAAAATTTTCATGAGACATGAAACAAAACTAGTCATTGAAGGAGTTCAGGAAATGCTACCCCAAAATAAGCTGTAGGGTATATCGATAACTTCGAGATGAAATTACTTCAAAAATAGTAAATATCTACCTGAAGACAGATTCTCCAAAATGGACTCAGTTGTCACTGGTCTCTCAGCGTTTCACTGAGCAGGGAAGATTAACTCTTATTACAGGAGAGGAGACTAGAAGTTGACACCACACCCAAACTTTGTCACAGAATATGTTCTTTTTTTTTTTTTTGAGACAGAGTCTCACTCTCTTGCCTGGGGCAAGTGCCGTGGTGTCAGCCTAACTCACAGCAACCTCAAACTCCTGGGCTCAAGCAATCCTTCTGCCTCAGCCTCCTGAGTAGCTGGGACTACAGGCATGCGCCACCATGCCCGGCTAATTTTTTCTATATATATTTTTTAGCTGTCCAATTAGTTTCTTTCTATTTTTGGTAGAGACGGGGTCTCGCTCTTGCTCAGGCTGGTCTCGAACTCCTGAGCTCAGAACAATCCGCCTGCCTCGGCCTCCCAGAGTGCTAGGATTACAGGTCTGAGCCACCGCGCCCGGCCTCATCTATTCTTCTAAGGGCCCATTCCTCTTTCCCCAAAATTACTTACTATCCCCTAAGTGTCCTACATCTCCCCTCCCATGTCCCCTATGAAGAAGGCATATAGGCTAAATCTAGATTCAGCATATAAGCTAAATCTCCCTGGTTTTTTAGGTATTCGTTTTTTCTTACTGTGATGCCCCCCGGGCATGCAATAAATCTGTACACCTTTTCTCTAATTAATCTGCCTGTTGTCAGTTTATTTCATATACTGAGCTTTCAAACCCTCAGACAGTTGGGGGAAAGTTTTCCCTCCCCTATACCATCATCTTATGCCATTTTTGTTGACAAATCAGTCAGTATGAAAAATATCAGAGAAGCAAAGAAACTAAAAAGTTAAACATGATTCTTCTCTTTCTTTTTTCTTTCATGACTGACATGCATCAAACAATTTTTTACTACACATTTCAATCTTAGGTTGAATTTATAGTTTTATGGTCTTAAACATCTAGCAGAGACAACACAAACCTATCTGACCGGCAACCCAGGAAAAAGTGACAATTCTTAAAACACTTCAAGTTTTATTTTACCAACAAATTTAAAGCTAGCTATATTTAACAAACATCTACCTACATTACATGAACTTAGAAAAAAAATAGTTGGATCAGGTTTAATATTTCTGAGAGTTTTACAAAGTTAATTTATATGAGCACTCATTTATCCTTAAGCCAATTTGACTAGAATTCCCTTAAAGGATTTTATAAATTAGTTTAGCAGTACCCTCCGGAGGTAGGAAAATATACCTAAGATACAGACATAAACATACAGACTCAAAGATCTTATACTTCCAATTAAGCATTTTTCTTATTTACCAATTCCCAGATATTCCCACTACCCTTTCAGATTAATAATCTTTTAATTGCCTGTTCCATTGCCCTAAGTGATTGTCAAGTCAGCCAAGGCTAAATTTGTATTTATGAATGGATGGCTCTTAGGTAGAAAATTTACATCTCAAAGGCATAGAACTTATATGTTAGGCCTAAATACCACTTTCTCAGGCTTTCCATTTCAGCTTTTGTTTTAACTAGATTATTGAGATCAGGGTGGAACCCATTAAATGAGTAGGGCAGGCAAAGCATTTTCTATGCCTGAACTCAGTACAGACACCTCTGAACTCAAGAATTTGAGCAGGATGTAAAAACGGTTAAAGAAGCAAACCCAGACCTGAGGGTTTAACTTTTATAAACACTTCATCTAGCTTTCTTTTTGTCTTTTAGGTGGGATAAGAACTAATCAAAAAGGTTAGAAGAGTCCTTTCTTACTTATCAATTAGTTGCTTAAGTTTTTTACTTGCCTTTTGTACCGAGTCTTTTAAAAAGGCAAATTTTTGGAAATCTTTTTAGAAGCTTCTGCACATCTGTTAAAATAGGTATCCCCATCTTGGTTTTGATTTTGTGCTATAGTTACATAAGATACAACCAATGGGAGAAACTGGGTGAAAGGTCCCCTAGACCTCTTTTCCATGTTTGCCACTTCCTGCAAATCTATAACAATTTCAAAATAAAAAGAGTTTTTAGAAAAAGCAAATGAGACTGATAGTGGATCTGAGACCTTTTCAAACTGCTGTATGCATCTAGCATATTGGCGTCTTTGCAAGATACACCTGTGGATCATGCATGGTTTCCTTGCGTGGTAACCAGAAAATTGTGCCCATGCCACCTCTTTGGCCAACTTCCAGGCATCTTTCCTCAGTGTTTATGCTGACATAGCTCATAAAGCAATAAAAAAAAAAAAAAACAAAAAACAGAAAAAAAATAAAAAATAAAAAAATAAAATAGGTATCCCTGGGTAGACCTAATTCAGGAGCCCTTATTTTCAAATACACTTCTTAGATGAATAGTCTTGTCCATCTGGAATGTTCCACATACTGGCCATTCTAATTCTAAGTTATCTTTAGTAAGGTATCGCCATTTCTGTAAATATTTGCCACGTCCAGGGCCATAATATTTACAAATGTAAAGGCAGGCATAGCCAGAAGTTGGAATACTTGTTTCTTCGGAAATTAAAGATTCCACTTTTACATTGAATCTTGTGTCTCTCAGAGCTGAAATAAAAACCTAAGAGAACTGCCACAGGGTTAGGTCATGTAATGTTTTCACAGTGCATTTTGTTGCTTGGAAATTTTCTTGAGCCTAGAGGGTAACCTAGTGTCATCTAACCCATTCCATGATACCGGCTTATCCTGTCATGGTAATCTTATTTTTAGGTGGCAAGTGCTCTAACAGGTGCCCTTTTTTAGGTGCCCTTTGCATGCCCACCAGTGTAATTGTGGCTTGGCTCTGAGACTTTCTTGACCAACTTATTAAATGATTCTCCCCTACTTTATCATGCATGGAAAAGGAACAAAAAGCATCCCAAATCTCTGTGAATTTCCTAAAGCCAGAGTGACGCACCTTGTAGTCACTGCTGTAACAGAGTAGTCACCCTTCCTCCCATAGATATGGAAGGGAAATATTGAGAGTGGGGAATATGTAACAGAGAGAATGGCCTGGAAAACTTCCCCCACTCTTTGGGAACTTCAGCTTGGCCTGCATCCCTGAGGCAGGTGGTGCCAGTCCCCAGGGGGGTGGCTGGCAGAGTTCACCGCTTTGTTTTTGGCAGAGATGGGATGATTAGAATAGTTAAACACAGTAATTGCCTGAAGCTGAGAACCCTCCCTTTAAAAGCTCTATATTTCTGCCTATGTTCAGGAAATTTAGGATTTTTAGACGACAAGGTCTACCATATTACCTCCTTTGCTGGCAAAGCAGACTTTCTCTTTCCTTCCTCCTCAAACCGCTTGTCCTCGTTATTCAGCCTCATGGACAAGTGGCCCAACTTTCAGTAACACTGCCCCTTACTACAAGCACCGTCAGTTACCTTTAAAACTGGGGCCTTTGTTAGTGATCCATCTGTCACTGCAAACCCCCAAAGGTCATGTGTGCTCTCACAGCACAAACAAACCTTGGTTTCAAAAGCAGAAAATATTGGCTGGGGTGGCTCAATGCAAAGAGAGCAGAATCTGGGCCCAAGAGGAACTTTACTTACAACACTTGGGGTTACGTGAGGAAGAGAGGACACTCCAAAAGGAGTCATTGGTGCCTGACCTATGTACCTCAGGGGACCTCAGGCATTGTGAGAGCCTCTTTTGGGTCCCTTTGTAGGTCACCAGAAACTGTCAAAAAACAAAATTAAAACAAATTCAAAGACTTAATTGTGTTTTATTAGCAGTTCTAGAACCAGACAACATCTCATTTTATAAAACAGAATGAGTGTTCCAGTGAGCTTCACAAAGAGTTTAGTTTTATAGACAGAAAAGGACTTTAAACTAAAAGCAGAAATGGGGGGGAAGAAGGATTGGTCATTCCAAATTTACATCCCTTATATGGTTAAAACAGAGGGGACTTCCTTGTCATGCCCACTCAGGTAAATGGTGCGCCTATGATTGGTTGCTGTGAATCTCCTGCTTTTTAGGTAACTGCCTGTTTCAAAGTTCTCTTTGATTATATGACACATAGCAGGAGTAACTTCATTCTTGTTTGGTAGAGTCTGTTGGCCTAGTGGAGGGGCCAAATCCAAAACAATGAATTTCCATAGATTTCATTTAACCACACAAATGTTTCCTTTATACACAGGCATTTGTTTCCCACATGCATATCTAGTTACGCATGTTTCACTGGTCATTTATAAATAGTAAAAAAAAAAAAATGTGATTTAAATGACTGGCTATTTATTGTGTTTACTACTGGAGATTATGATTTGGAGGATGCTCTTTGAGAAATCCCTGTGCATGGAGGTTATTTTTAGACAAACCAGGAATTTGCATTATGATTTTTAAACATACAAAGAATTTTTTAAAAGAAATGATTGTTACCAAACAGCGTGAAACATAGAAGTGATTTTTTTGACCTAAAATAATCATACTTCTCACTTTTGCGTGTGCATTTAACCATCGAACCTCCAAATATTCAATGGCCCTCACTCTAAGTGATGGAAATAATAATGCTTTACTTTTTTTTAAAAAAAAACAGATCTTTGAAATATGAGGCACTGAAACAAGGAAGACTTTTATAAATGAAAGAAGCAATGCAGCTTTTAAAAGACATTAAAATTTAGGTTAAATGAACAATCCAAGGAGGAAGTTAAGAAAACAATTCACTTTGCAATTTCATCAAGAAGAATAAAATATTTAGGAATAAACCTAACCAAAAAAAGTGAAACACTTGAAAGCTGAAAACTAGAAAATATTGCAGAAGAAAATTAAAGAAAACACAAATAAAAATGCACCTCATGTTCATGGATTAGAAGACAATATCTGAACATGTCAATATTAACCAATGCAATCCACAGACTCAATGCAATCCGTATCAAAATCTCAGTGATATTTTTCCCAGAAAAAGAAAACTCCCAAGGAGTTTTCCACATGGAAATTCAAGGGACTTCTGAATGCTCAAAATAATCTTAAAAATTAAAAAAATTGGAGTCTGACACTTTCTGATTTTAAAACATTACAAAGCTACAGTAATCAAACCTCTGTGGCACTAACATTAACACAGACATACCAACGAATGGAATGGAGACCCAGAAATAAACCAATGCATACATGGTGAAATGATACAAGACAGGAGTGCCAATACCACTCCATGGGGAAAGGACAGTCTCTTCAACAAATGATGTTAGGCAAAGTAAATATACATGTACTAAACAGAGAAATTTTGGCTCTTATAATATATACAAAAATTAACTCAAAACATATTAAAGTTCTAAATATAAGGTGCAAAAATATAAAAACTCGTGGAAGAAAACGGTGAAAAGCTTACTGACATTAGAACTGGTGATTATCATTTGGATATGACATAAAAGCAAAGGCAAGCAACAATTTGAAAAAGGGACTACATCAATCTTAAGCTTTTCTACATTAAAAGACATAAACAACAGAGTCAAAGGCAACCTATGTAATGGGAAAAAATATTTTGAAAATCATATATCTCATAAGGCAATAATTTAAAAATATATAAAGAATAATTAAAACTCAACAACAAAATTACAACCTGATTAAAATATAAGCAAGGATTGAGGCTTGCCCCTCCTGGGCCGGGGCAAGGGTCCGCGGGGAGGGGGCCGGGGGTGCGGTGTGGGGCCCAGCGCGGGCCGCAACGAGCGCCCCGTGGAGCTAGTGCTGAACCCCCTCTCCACCCCGCCGCCCTCTCAGGCGCCGAGAACTACAGTTCCCGGCATGCCGTGAACTTGACGGCGCAGGCGCTGAGGCAGGGCCGGGCCCTCCTCCAGCCTGCCCCACTCTCCAGACCGGCCGCAGCTGCTTTCCAGGCAGTGCGCAGAGCAGGGATGCGAGCCATGGAAAAGACGTCGCCCCCGTTGCTGGGCTGCAACAAGCCGCACCTGGAGAAGCTGACCCTGGGCATCACCCGCATCCTAGAATCTTCCCCGGGTGTGACGGAGGTGACCATCTTAGAAAAGGCGCCTGCTGAACGTCATATGATTTCTTCGTGGGAACAACAGTAACTGTATGATGCCTGAGGATTTGAAGAACTTTTACCTGATGACCAATGGCTTCCACATGACATGGAGTGTGAAGCTGGATAAGAACACCATTCCACTGGGCAACATGGCAATTAACGGCATCTCAAAACTGACCCAACCAGTCTTCCATGTATTCACTTCCTAATGCACCAACTCTCGCAGACCTGGAGGATGATACACATGAAGCATTAGCACAAGACACTGAGATCTGGTTCCTGGACAGAGCATCATACTGGCATTTTCCCACAGACACCTTTACTGCCTATTATCGCCTGCCCCAGTGGCAGTATGCCTTCACCAGCTATGGCATTAGCCCACAGGCCAAGCAATGGTTCAGCATGTATAAACCCATCACCTACAACACAAACCTGCTCATAGGAGGGACTGAGTCCTTTGTGAACAAGCTGGATCCCAGCAAAGTGTTTAAGAGCAAGAACAAGATCTTAATCCCAAAAAAGAAAGGGCCTGTGCAGCCTGCCGGTGGCCAGAAAGGGCCCTCGGGTCCCCCTGCTCCCTCCACTTCTAAATCTGGCTCTGGAAACCCTGTCCAGAAATGAACAGCTCCAGCTTTTCACCAGCTCCACAGCAGCAGTTCCCATGCACAGATGGCCCCAACCTCAGATTCTGTGTATGGAACCACAGGCTTCTTCCCATCTCAGTGGCCAAAATCCTAGGTCTTTGCTCCCACTGACATTATCCAGGAGTTGGAAGGGAATACTGAGGTCTCCCCAGGAGTTCCCCCCACAAATAAGTGGTACTGTCCCATCTCCAGAAGCAATGGAGAATTTTGGATCTTGTTTAAGTGGCCAGATGGATCTGCTGAGAACTTTCCTCTGTTTCTATACCCAACCCTCAATCCCTTAACACTGATTAGATAAGTCCCCCAAACCAAAGAAACCACTGGTTTTGATCCATAAGGCATTAGAACTTTGCTCTTCAACCGGAAGCCACTAGTTGCATATGGCTATTTAAATTATATGAAAATTCATTTCCTGAATTGCATTAGCTACATTTTGATTATTCATGTTGTTAGTGGATTCTGTATTAGTACAAAGATATGGAACATTTCCATTATGACAGGAAGTTCTATTGGAGAGCACTGAATTAGAATATGTTCATACTGTTCCTCCTCTGATCAATTTTTATTGTTGGGTCATAATGTTGCATGAAAATTCTTGAAGATAACAAGTGTACATTCCTTATATCCTTTACTACACACATATCTCACTCTGCTCATCTCTTTTTCACTTTCCAATAAAGTTTGTCTTCCTTGTCAAAAAAAAAGCAAGGATTGAAAAGATATTTCTTTAAAGAAGATATATAAAAGGCTGATAAGGACATTAAAAAAATGCTCAACATCACTAATGATTAGGGAAATGCAAATAAAAGCTACAATGAGATATAACCTTGCATTCATTATGATGTCTACTATCAAAAAATGGTAAATATCAAGTATATAGAGAAATTGTAACCCTTGTGGACTATCAGTGGGATTGTAAAATGGTGCTATTGCTATGGCAAAGAGCATGGTGGTTCCTAAAATAAATTGAAAATACAGCTACCCTATGACGCAGCAACCCCATGTCTAAGAATATATCCAAAATAATCGAAAAAAGGCCTCAAAGATATATTTGCAAATGCATGTTGCTAGCAGAAATATTCAAAATACTCAAGATACAGAAACAAGTCAGATGTTCATCAATAGGTGAAATGATGGAAAAAATGTGATATATTCAGGCAATGGAATATTATCACAGCTTTGAAAAGAAGGACATCTTCTTCTCACATGATACAACATGAAAAAACCTTGAAGACATTATGGTAAGTGAAATAAGCCAGTGACAAGAGAACAAATGTTTGATTCCATTTAAATGATTTATGTAAGACAGAAAGATTGAGAGAAACAAGACTAGTTGCTGCCAGCAGTATGAAGGGGAAAAGAGTAGGTATTGTTAGGGAGAAATAGACTTTGGAGAACAAATACTGCATCAATTCTAACCCCACTGAACAACATCTACCCTACTCCGAGGATAGACATACTACTACAAGGACATCAAATGCATTTGGATAGCTCACTTTTTAGGCTCGGGTTGATTAGTAATGGAAATACCCCGACACACGCTGAAAGAACACACTGCCAAGGACTACTACTATAAAGACATTACAGTATAAACTAAAGTAAAATAGTACACTCCAACCTATACCCCATGATCCCTGCAAATGTGGAACACAAAATACTTCCATTAAAAATACCTCCCCAAAACGTGTTCATTCCTTTTTCCCAACTCCCAATCTCTCCTTCTCCACACAATTCTGCATTTTGCCCCTTCACAGCTTACCCAGTCAATCTTTCTTCTCCTGCTCAGACTCAGACTCCCCCACTATTTGTGTGACTTTTCCTTTCCAAGGCCACATATCAAAAATTATCTGTAAAAATACAAGAAAGTAAAAGGCATAGAGAATCATGAAAAGACACTCTGAGACTTAAAGAGAAATGCAAGACAGCAAAACCCTAAGCAGGCATATCGAGTGCTGCCAAATGTACACAGACAGAACACGAACAGGTAGAAAGACACCAAACTGCAAATGACTGCCAAGAGGATTGGGCCAACACCGAGACAATTGCCCGATCTTTTAAGACAAAGGAAAAACAGAAAACAGGAGCAGGGATGCCTTGTACATTAAATTGGCTAACGATGGGTATGCTTTAGTCCCCTGAACTGTCACTGAGGGTGCAAGACCTGGGGGACAAGAAGACCACCTACTCCATCTTTGTCCCTAGGAAAGAACATACCTCTGGTGGCTGCCAAAAAGGCCCATGGAAGAAGATTCCCAGGACGGGGACAGGTCCTTAATGGAGCGGGGGTGGGGGAGGGGAGGCGGCGCGCCAAGGACAACGACCCGTACACGGCATCGAGGCCCTCGCTCCAAACACACAGAAAACTAAGCAAACCATCCACAGTGCAAAGCCAGGGCTCCACGACGCAGACTTCCTCCACTACTGCCCAGAAATGGCCGCCACCATAATACGGAGCCTGGACTTCCTGTACAGGCCCGCCAGGAGTCTGGGAGTCCACCTCGGCCCGCTGCCTGTCCCTGGTGCTTCCACGGCCCGACCCGCCACAGGCCATGCTTCCCCAAGGCCTCCTGAGAGCTCTGATCTGTCCGGGGTCCCGTCCCTGTCCCTGTCCCTGCTGGACCCCCACTGCACTCTCAAGCCACTCCTTCCCAGGAAACCCCAGGCAGGGCTTCACGGGAGCGCCAGACAAGTTCCTCTGGATGGCAGTGTTGCACCACAAATGCCCACCTGCCCTTCCCCCAGGTCCACTCCCTCCGCCCTTTGCTGACGGAAAAATGCCAACCACTGTCCAATCTCGCTCCAACATGGCGGACAGCACCCTCTCGCCCATTCTCAGCAGGAGCCCTCCCGATGCCCCGAGCCTGGCCTCACTAGGGACCCCTTCACCTGCCTTCCTCACCAAAAGGGAACAGTTCACCTGCAGTCCTCCTAGCAATGCACCCGAACCTACCCGAAACCTGCCTACACCGTGACCACTGGGGGCTGCGTGAGGGACAAGATCCAGGCAGGGCACAGGGCTGGCTCCAATGCCAGCCCCTGCAGGCCAGGGGACATTCT
>RJWJ010011644.1:0-43876 GCA_004363605.1 Indri indri | reverse complement strand
GGATTGTCACTTATGATTGAGTGACATTTTTGTGGTCTTGGCTACCTTGATCATCCTCAGTAGGAAGACTACAAACAGTTAAGAGCCAAAGGAAAAAACACATTTAGTTCCTTGTAACCAAAAGTATAAGTTGGGAAATTATATATATACATGTTACAGAAAATTTTGGAACAAAGCCTGGATAAATGTTATATGAAACTTCTTTTGCATTTCACCCAGAAACAAGAACACTCTCTAATGCATTTCAGTTGGGGTCATCTGAATAGGTTGCTTTATTTCCTTCCCTTTGCATAAGAGGTTGTAACTCAGCTCAAAAAAAAAAAAGGATAATTCCATTGTAAAATTAAAATTAAGCAATGATATGAGCTTTCAGTCTCTGCTGACATTACTTATTTACAAAGTATTGTGTAGAATGTAATTGAGAGCTCTGGAACGTCAGGGATATCATTTTGTTAATCTTTGTGTCCCTCTCAAAGCAAAACCACCGTGCTTGTCATTTGGCAACAATATGTGCTTGTAAAATGATCAGTCAGGTTTTCATTTTTGAGATCTGGCATTTAATTTGAAATTTAAATCATTTTCTCACAATTAGTTTTTGCCTTTTTGTTGGTCTTATGTTCTTGTTGAAGTCATTTGTTCTATGTTAAATTATTACAGTAAATAATATATAGCTATAAATTCAAAATCTCAAATGAAGAACATCTTGACACCAGAAGTTTAGGGCTGGATGGGTCATTAGAAGTCAGCCAATCCAAACTTTTTATTTTATAGGTAGGCAAAAATGTCCCAGAGAAATGAATTGACTTGCCTGGGCTTTTACAGATTTTTAAATTAGACTAGAATCTAGGTCACCCAGTGCCGGATATTTCTGCTATATTAGATAACTGTGCACCAAAAAGCACAGACAGTAATAAACCTATTTGGTGCAACATTCTCTAAGGCAACGATTTCCAAACTTTTTGAATATATACCTTAATGAATAAACAATTCTCAAAATACCCTCATATGTTTAAATTTTTTAATTAATAAATTACTAAAGTACTATAACTTTTATAATAAATACATAAAAATATAGAGTAGCGACACTTTAAAATAATTTTATTAGTAGTACATCATTTTCTGCTTTCACCAAAATTACTATTAATAAAATTTTACTGAATGTAATCTATTAGCATATACTTTATTATTTTTGAAAATCTTTGTTTAAATACCATTTGATAAAGTGAATGAAAAGTCAAGTTCTGAGTTCAGTATAGTTTGTTTACTATTTTTAATGGCTATGACAGTAGGATTAATAGATTTAATGGAAGAAATATTTCATTGGCTACAAGTAATACAATGTGAAATTCACTTTTAAATTGCATTCATTAATTATGCAAAGATTTATAGATAGATGGAATTAATCCAATAAATTCTCATCTCCCCTGAGAGTCAAAAATTTATTCTTGCAAACAAAATTTTAGATTTCTTACAAATGGCTTAAATATCTACAACTCTTCTTTCAGATAAATTAGAAAGCATTGTTTTCAAAATTTTGAAGTGTGTAGTGATAAGCTTTTCTTTTTAAATGTTGACATACATATATTTTAGCAGTAACCACACATAAGGGCAGACATTTCCCAAAATTTTTTTTTCTAAAACACTCTCCCTGCAGCATGATTTTCTTTTGAAAATCAATCTCACTCATAGTTAAAGTCACAAACATTCTATAATACTATTCATTGTAAATACTTTTCATTGTAAATAATATATAAATTCACATTTCAAAAACCTTTCAGATAGTATTAACATTTTTGGTACCTCTTGTCACCTCTGATTAGATTATCATTGTTTATCTGTGAATGTGGCTGATGAAGTTCTACCACTGGAAATTAGAATAATTAGTTCTATCATACTCTTATTGTTCAATTTTCCCCTTCCCATTATTAGCAATATATTCAATCCATGATTTTTTACAAATGTATTTCATAGTTATTTGCCCATTTAATGAGGATTAGTTTACTTAAAACTAGATAATATAATCTATAAACCTTTTTTCTGGTTACATATACTGTGAAATGTGATACTCTATGTTTAAAGCAAATGAATGAAACCACTTGTCAACTTTTCCATGTTGTGGAACTTTTTTCTTTCTTTGTCATAAATCTGCATGACATAAAATTACCTGATCTATAGACTGAATGAGGCCATCAATATGAAGTCATATTAATAGTTAAATACCAGTAAATTTTTTTTAATTTTGTCATTTATAAAACTAAAAATATAAGTAGAGATTCTAAAATTTTTTCTTCCATCCTAATAAATCATTTTGCTTGCATGGTGGATGTATACACCTCTCTCTAGAGAGAGCTGTTTTTGGTGCTGCTTACCTGGTTTGCCTAGTCTTAAAATAAGAATCAAGACTATAATAGTCTTCTGAAAATTTTCTCAGACCAAGTACCTATCCAGATATAACTAAGGTAATTATCTTTATCTTGTTTTAATCTGGAATTCTCTTTGGAAATTGTCTAAATTGTGCTGATGCTCTCAATGTCTTGTTTGATTTGTGCTAGGATATTATTTTCTTACCTGTGACTGAATTAATATTTGAATTTTTTTTGACATCTGCAACTGTTCAAAATTTAAGTTTCTTTTATACTTATGAGGTACTTCATACAATATGGTCATCAAAATACCAATTCTATTGTTTCTTACTTCAGAGATTGCTCTCTTTTATTTCTGTTATTTTTGGTACTATTTTCACTCTGTGCTGTGAATACTTTCTGAACTTGTCAAGATTATGTGAGTAAATAGTGTTTTTCCCTGCTCAGATTGGTAAAATGCTAATGAAATGATATCCCAATGTACCTCTGCTACGTACATCTCCTGATGTCCAGAATAATTTTTAAGATTAAAATTTATTTTTTAAATTTCATCTCTACACTTTATAATTTTTTGTTATAAAATATTTCTTATTTTTATTGATACAGATATTTGTATATATTTATGGGGTAGATGTGATATTTTGTTACATGTATAGATGGTGTAACGATCAAGTCAGGGTATTCGGGGTATCCCTTACCTTAAATATTTATCATTTCTATGTGTCAGGAACACTTCAAGTCTTCTCTTCTAACTATTTTGAAATAAATAATACATTGGTGTTAAGTATAGTTACCACCTTTTTTGTCAAACATGAGCTTATTTCTTTTTCTAACTGCATATTTGTACATGTTAACCAACCTTTTTTATGTACTCCCCTTCCCCCAAACATATACCCTTCCTAACCCCTGGTATCTAACATTCTATTCTCTACTTCCATGAGGTCAACTTTTTGAGCTCCTACATATGAGTGAGAACATGTGATATTTGCAAACTATTCATCTGACAAGGAATTAATATCCAGAATATATAAAGAATGCAAACAACAGTAAAAAATAAATAATCACAGTAAAAAGTGGGCGAAGGATCTGAATAGACATTTCTCCAAAGAAGACATAAAAATGGCCAGCAGGTATATGCAAAAATGCTGAACATCACTAATCATCATGGAAATGCAAATAAAAACCACCATGAGTTATCATCTTACCCCTCAGTTAGATTGGCTATTGTTAAAAAGACAAAAAATAACAGAGGCTAGTGAGGATGTGGAGAAAAGGGAACTCTTATACATTGTTAGTATGAATGTAAATTAATGTAGTCACTATATAAAATAGTGTGATGACTTCTCAAAAACTAAAAATAATATTGCTGTACAATCCAGCAATCCCACTACTGGGTATTTATCCAAAGGAAAGGAAATTAGTGTATCAAATGGATACCTGCATTCCAATGTTTATGGCAGCGCTATTCACAATGGTAACGATATGGAGTCAACCTAGGTGTCCATCAACGGATAAATGAATAAAGGAAATGTGGTATATATACACACTGTGATACTTTTCAGCCATAAAAAAAGAATGAATTCTTGTCATTTGTGCCAACATGGATAGAACTAGAGGTCATTCATTATGTTAAGTGAAATAAGCTATGCACATACAATTTAATTCTTTTTAAAAATTTAGGTTATACATATTTTCCATTTTTATTTATATAAAACAGAAAGATATTACACTCAACCTTGAATTATAAGAGATCTTAAATGCGTTGCTGTAAATATAATTTGTGTATGTGCTTCAACTGTATCAAAGTACATTTATTAGCATTCCTACTTTGTACCACATACACAAATTAACTCAAAAGAGATCAAAGGCCAAAATGTAAGTTAAAATTATAAAACTCATAGAAAAAATTATAGGTATAAATCTTTGTGACCTTGGACTGAGCAATCTTTTTTTTTTATGGATATGACAGCTAAAGCACAAGCATTAAAAAATAATAGATAAAATTCATAAAAATTTAAAACTTTTGTGTTTCAAAGATACCATCAAGAAAGTAAAAAGAAACCTCGCAGAGTGGGAGATATATTTCAAATCATTGGTCTGCTAAGGGTGTAATATTCAGAATATATGAAGAAGTCTTTTGACTAAACAATAAAAAAGCCAATTAAAAAAATGATCAAAAGATCTATATAGACACTTTTTCCAAAGAAGATACACAAATGGTAAATAAGCACACAAAAAATGCTCAACATCATTAGTCACTAAGAAAATCCATATGAAAACCACTATGAAATACCATTTCACATTCACTAGGATGAACATAATTTTTTTTTTTTCCAAAAAAAGAAACGAAATTAAGTGTTGGTGAGGATATAGAGACATTGGAACCCTGACACATTGCTGGTGGGAATGTGAAATAGTGCATGCAACACCTTCAAGAATAGGTTGGCAATTTCCCAGAAAATTACACACAGTTATTATTTGCCCCAGCAATTCTCCTAGGTATATACCTAAGAGGATTGCAAACATGTGTTCACACAAATACTGCTACAGAAATGTTCATGGCAGCATTGTTTATGATAGCCGTAAAGTGGAAACAACTCAAATGTTCATCAACTGATGAATGGATAAAATGTGGTAATCCACATGACAGACTATTATGCAGCAATATAAAGGAATGAAGTACCAATATGTACTACAACATGAATGAAACTTAAGAATTGATGAAAACCATCACTTTTCTTTCCAGGATAAAATATTTCCACAAATATCCAACAATTTTGCACACATTTCTGGGCATTTGCAAGCCTCCTTCAACACATTCAAAAACTCTGAGGCTCATTGACCCAAAGCAGGCATCCCTAGTCTGCAAGACGCTGGATGAAAGATCTCATCATAAATAATTCTTTAGCAGCCATCTTTATAGTAGTTACATTTCAGTGTTGTTGACAACCAAAACAGCTAAAACAAAAAAAGCTAACAATTATTGAAAATTTATTCTGTGCTAGTGTCCCGCAATGAGTAGGTATATGCAAACCTATCCCCAAAGGCCAGGGGAGCTGAGAGGCCAAAGGAAGAGGCTGACAAACTCAGTTTCTCAGAAAGAAACATTTCATGGGGACTTATGAACCAAAGCCAGGTCTCCAGTGGCCACGAGATGGTGCATCCCTGCACCGTTATCCCCAGACCCAGGGCTTACAGGGAAGGAATGTCTAGGACGATTAAAGTCAACCCCTCAGGGAAAGGCAAGAATGCTATGTGCATCATAGCTGATAATTTGCCTAGGGGCAGAATTTATGGTAAGTATGTGCTCTTACACAAGGAATAGTAGATAAAGTAGAAATCTTAGAGGCATTCCCAGCACTGGAGTTAATCAGAATGAACATGGTGGATTAGCATCCAAGGTGGAGTGGCTTTAGCCTCCACATTCAGCCGCTGTGGTAATTACTTTACAAGCGTTTTCTCATTTAATCATCCCTGATTTACTGATGAGATCTCAGAGCTCCAGAGCACATACCTGCGACATCCTATCTGCGAAAAGGTGATGATAAAAACCACCCCACCTATACTGCAAGTTAATTGTAAAATGTTAAATGTGGCATTGGAGTAGAAATGAGGAGTTCTTGTTATCAGTGCAGGCTAATTCTGTTACTAACTCGCTTATATAACTTCGATTAGTTATTTCAAGTTTCTGAACATCAATTGCTTTATCTATAAAAAGGGAGTGAAGTCAGATTATTATTTTAATTTACTTACATGCTTTTATATGATATATACAATTTAACTTAAATCTGTGTGTGTATACATACACATATACATATATATCATAATGTCACTATATAATTGTATATCATACATGATATATATGTGTGTGATATATGTGTGTATGCATGATATTTAAATTTAAGGGATTATTATTAAAATATATTTAATAAATATATTATTTCCAAATCAAACAAACTGATTTTGAGTGGATATTTTGAAGAGGAATGCTAAAATATCCAGCCCGCCTAGCTAGGCTTCAGAGTCAGGATTAGAGATGGTAGGAATCCAAGATAAAAAAAGGAGGTAGCTGTTTTGTTGATCTAGTTAAGTTAATTATTTCACAACAAATGTTTTCCCCAAGGTGGGAAACAATTAGTTCTAACCATTTGCTTAAGCACCAGAGGGACACTGTAGAAGGATCAGCTATAGAGTTTCAAAGGAAGATCAAGTGACTTTTGAATATATTTATAGAAAAAAAGCAAAGTTAAACTGGACTATTCCCACAAAGTCTTATTTTCTGAGTAAAACTTTGTCTTAGCTAGGGCTTTTGTGCCTTCCTTCTGTCTGAAAATTTTCTAAGTTACATGTGGAGGCAGAGACAAAATATCTAGCTAGAAAATTGGGTAGGCTCTGTGAACTTCTAGGGGAATAAAGGGAAAGTAGAATTAATACCTAAAGAATAAAAATATACCCAAACTCAATTTATTAAATATTTCCTCTGACAACTGGTCAAAAGTGCCCTGGAAATCAAGTTGTACCCCATCAGACATTTTGTTACTGAGATAGTGGGCACATGGTTAGAAATGGAGAGAGATGATTCTGGATAATTGAAAAATATTAGTCAAGAAGGGGTCAAAAGAATATAAGCAATTGAGGAAATGGGAAGAATATAAATAGTAGAAGGAAAAAGAGAAAGATCAGAAATAGTGATAGTTTTTACTTCGGGAATAAATTGTATCTTATACGGAGATTGAGAGAATAGTAGCGTATAATAGAAATTTTTAAATAGAGGATATAATAAACATAGTCTTTTTCTCATTTGTTTTGTTATCAAAGAAAAGAGTGCTTCCAGTTTTAAGGTGTGCTTGTTTTTTTATGGAAAAAATGGAAATGGAAAGCTCTTTTCTCTTTGCTTGCTAAATTACCACTTACCCTTCAAGACCCAACTTTAGTTTCATTTTCTTTCTACTCTCACCTCTTCTTCTTCTGTAGAATTGATCAGGGTCCCTTTGTGCTCCTTTTATACTGTGTCTGCTTTATATACTGTGTATATTTCTAGTATACCACATGGCACATTGTATTCACAACCATTTGCTTACCTTACAGATTTCCTTTTACAGAGTATGGGCCCCTTGAAAGAGGATCATGTTTTCTTCACCAGCATCTCTGCCTAGGTCCTAGAGCATTGCATTCAGCCAGTCTGTCAAATTATTTAATGAAGATTTACACCCCATGATCTTTAAATTTTAGGAGTTATAATATTAATAGTGTCTGTGATTTGATTTTGTCATCTATTGAAAAGGGTGCTTTTATGTTGATTTTGCAACTACCAAAATTGCAGACCTTCTGGAAATAAAGCCCCTTAGAATTTACCTTCTTTGGAGGCTGAGGTAGCCACTTAACTCTTCTAAAAGATAGCAGAACCTTTTAATAGCATAGAGAATAGAATGATCAAAAAAAGAGTTTTACAAAAATACAATACAGAAAAAGTAGTGAGACTCAGCAAAGTCTCAGCAGGAGTAGGATGAGGATAGGTTGTGAGAAAGGAGAGATAACACACAGATTCTACCTTAGAAATAGCATAATGCTGTTCGATATATTTAAGTATTAAATAAAAGTGGGTCACCAACTGTCCTTACCATCCCCACTGCTCTTTGCCTGCCTTATGCATCAAGACAAATGGAAATGGAAGGAAACTTCATACATAGTAAGAGACTGTTGGTGACCTAGGTCATAGTGTTTCTCGTAGATCAAAAATAAAAAATCACACCATAGGAAGATGGAGGAGAGCTAATCAAAAGGAAATGAAAAGGCATTCCACTTGAAAACTTGGTGAAAAGGGAGAGAGAACAGAATGGAACAGAATGGTTGGGTCATGAAAATTATTTTATTTAGAACTGAGAAAATGCTTTGAAGTCTGAAAGTCCCACACAGAGAGCCATCCATTCACAAAAAAAAAAAAAAAAAAAAAAAAAAAAAAAAAAAAAAAAAAAAAAAAAAAAAAAAAAAAAAAAAAAAAAAAAAAAAAAAAAAAAAAAAAAAAAAAAAAAAAAAAAAAAAAAAAAAAAAAAAAAAAAAAAGAGCAGGGAGATGAATAACCAGTTAAAATAAAAACTAAAACTATAGGTTGTAAGCTAATATGTGAACTATCATGAAATTCAAGTTAAAAAACAAGGCAAACTCACTTGGAAAATATTTTTTTCAAAAAATAGATGATCCTTTATGTAAGATTAAACACTCTTTTCTGATAAATTAGAGCTATATCAGTGGTTATCAGTTTCGTCAGCAGTAATTACTGCTTTTGTTTGTCCATTCCTTCATAAACCTTATATTTTAAAAAATTGCCAGCTCAATTTTATTAATAATAAATCATTTCTTATTAAAAACAATAAAAGACAATTGACAATCAGAACTTCCATTGTGCATGAAATAAGAAGCAATGCCACACCAATTTATTATAAATCCAACCAAAATCAATGAAAATTTAAATTTTAATTAGCTCGTGCTTTGTGATCTTAGATAAGTACACATTTTATCAAGCTTTTAAAAGTTATTGAAAATAGCTCAAAATATCCACTGCTTCCTTTTTGCAGGGTTTCTCAACGGTGGCAGTATCGACATTTGTGGCCAGATAATTCTATGTTGTGGAAGGCTGTCCTGTGCTTTGTAGAATGTTAAGTGGCTTCCCTAGCCTCTATCCACTAGATGTCAATATCTCTGCCCTAGTTGTGACAATCAAAAATAACTCCAGACATTGCCAAATGTCCCCTGGGGATCAAACCTGCTCCCAGTTGAGATTTGATACAGAGAGGTCCCAGATCCTAGTTTGAGAACCACTCACCTAAAGGAATCAAGCGGCCAGAGAAATAACACACAGAACCAAATAATGAATTGCAACCAAGAGAAGGAACAGAGGAGAATGCAAGATGGAACTATCCATTTTTTGCAGGAAGCCAATACTAGGCATGAGAAGAATTGCAAAACCAGGCTGTCATCTTTGGTGTTGGAACAGGAGTGTGTATTCTATAGCACCAAGTGACGTAAATTTAGAGTAAGATCACACACATAGGAAGGCGGGGGTGGGATGCCTTTTTGAAATCCTCCAAGCCGATCATTCAATTCAGAGAAAAAAAGAGATTATAAAGAGAAAAGTAGGATATTATAGATTTATCAATTCAGACCAATTCAGTTGAAAGTGCTGCCTACCATGGTTTTGCAAAGTCAGAGGACTTACAGAGTTTACAAGCTTATTGTGCTTGTTAGGAACAAACTTTAAATTTTCTCATGTGCTACTCAACTGTTTAAAAAAATGCCTTCTGTAGTAACGTATATTGGGAATTTTCTTTCTTCCAATTCATCTATCATTTTCTAAGTTTGGTGGCTGGATTCTAATCAAAATCTTTCACATGCTTTTATTATTCAATATAGATATTTTTACTGATTTTTAAGACTTTAGCTAATATTACAGTGACTGGGCAGACTTAATAGTGGTCAACAATGTCCAATTTTACTTTTTGTCACTATGTTCTACAGATTTAAATATTAAGGCTTCGTCTAAGAAAAGCTAGAATTAAAATTGAATTTGGAATTTTGCTCAAAATCACTCTCATTCTTATCAGCTGAAGAGTGAATCACTGGTGAGTGTGGCCCTAGCTGGTTTTGAACATGGAGTAGTCCATCTATCCCTAATGGAAGCCCTGGCTTAAGCAGCACATTACCTGGGACAGGGTAACCAGAATTGATCTCAAAGTACTTGATTAAGTCATTAATTTTCAAGCTCAATTGTGGGGATCTGGGTATTGTCTAAGAGGAATGAACAAAAGGCTCTGACACCATGATTTTTATATACAGGAATGAGGAAAGAAAAAAGAGCATGGTTAGTTTGGCTCCACTAAAGTTTCTTTTTTACATAGTAAAAGAAGAGTGCATTCTAATGTTACCAGCTAAGTACTGCTACTACTCTACTAGTAACAACAGTAGCTTCAATAAATTTATGAGCATCTGTTGTATGCTAACACTTTGCACTTAAAGTTATTATTTCAAATCTTCCCAATAACCTGTAAAGTAGTAATCTACTTTAGATTCCCTGAAATTGAGGAAAATTGAATTTTGGAGAAGTTATTTCCTCAAGACAAATTATATTAAGTAGTGAAGCCTGGATTGATCTCCAAATCCCGTGTCTGTGTGTGTTTGTTTACAACACTGCACAGAATCCAGGAACTGAGTTCCTGTGATGAAGACAAGAAAAGAGGCCTGAATGCCAACGAAGAACCAGCCTGCATATTTCTTGTTTCATAGAGGGCCTCTCACACAGAAGTTCTCTTTCCTAGTCAGTACACAGGAATCTTCTCCTTCTCCAACCCTCCCACACAGCACGATATTTGGGTAGAGGAGTTATTTTATTTCTCTTACTTATTTCTGTTTGCCATATGGCCTCTCTCCTAACACTATGCACTCTTGGCAATGAGATCTTATATATAATTCAACTTTATGGTGTTTTATTTAGGTTTGAGAGACCAAATGTCTTGTATCCATTTTTCAGTTCCTATTTTTGCCTAGAGGTAGATATTACTGCACACATTAATTAGAAAGACTAGGACTTTGAACATTTTCTATCCATCACTAAAGAAAAAAGTTCAGAGTTGCAATGGAAAATGACAATCATGCTTAGCCTCAGTAAGTGCAAATTTCCATTTTTAAATATATTCTTTGCCCTACTACACCATGGGGATTGGGGTTCATTTGTAAGAGAATGAGAATCATAAGAACCCTTTTTGTAATAAATGTGTTTTACTCTAAAGCAGAAAGGTCATCTTGTTAGGGGAACTTCTGAGAAATGGTATTAGGAAACTTCTGGGAAATTCTGCTAAAACCGCAAAACAGTTAAGCGAAGTTATAAGCCTGTCACAAAACAAATGCCTGTAAAAACTGCTGCTAATTGGCTATCTTTTGAATCCTGTTGCTAATTCGTTAACCACTTATGCTTGTATGCTATCGGATGTGTGTAACCCAAAAAAGTATAAAACTAGACAAAAATAAAAAAGCGGTGCTCAGAATTTGGAGACAAGTCTCCTCTGGGCCCGCCGGTGAATAAAACGCTGACTCTCCAACTCTCCAACTCTCCACGTGCTGCTCGGTTATTCCCTCCAGGACAGGTCGCTGTAACACTTCCTGTAACAATCTAAACGGCAAATCTGACTAGTACTTGATTTTGGCGAAATTAGCCAAGAATAAAATCTGAGATAGTTAGCAGTAACTCTTTGTCCCTTTTGCTGCTTTGTGTATTTGTGCATGATCCTTCCCTGGTAATAAGGAAGCCAAGGACAATTAATATTCATTTAAAATATTCAAGCCTGTATTTTCTTGTTTCTATTTTTTATAATGTTCATCATTTATTGTGATATGTGTATAACCCTGCATACACATATATACTATATTTTTTTATTTTTATCCATGACAAACATTAAAGAGCACCATGTAAAGGGGGCACAGAATGATAAACTATCATTTATTTGACAATGTCTAGGAAATTGTTACAATGTCCCGAGCCAGGTGCTGTGGATTCAGTGAGCAGAAAAAACAACTGGGTTCCTATACTCATTGGATAGGTTGGAGGAGGAAGGAGCACATATGTGGGTCTTTTTGGATTTGCCTCTCTTTCTCCCTCCCCCCTCCTCCCTCTCCCCCATCCCCCTGTCTGCTTATGCTTCTGGAAAACTCTGAAAGAGAAGAGGGCTTAGAGTCAGACTGAATTGTGCTAATTCTGGGCTTTCTCTGAGCTTCAACTTTCCCATTTACAAGTGGGGTGATTATACCGTCTCCATAGGGCAGTTGTCTGGTTACATGAAATACTGTATGTTAAGAACTCAGCATAGTGCTGGACAGAGATTCACCTAATATATTAGCTTTTATTACCACCATTTCTGGTTCTTTCTAATGTATACCTCCTTGCCATTGCATGCTGTTCTCTGTGGAACTCTTGTCTACAAGGTCTTAGGGGATAAATACCTACAGATTCTAAAACTATGGATTCTAGTACTGAGATCCAAGAACTTTGGATTAGGAGACTAAGAAGCTTGGCTCAAAGGCTATGAACAGGGAGATGAGAACTTAATATATTTCATAAATGAAGAGGTTGAAGCGTAGCTATGAAGCATTTAGATTCACCACTTTATGGAGGTATAGTTTTCCATCTATTTTAAAGTTATTAATAAGTTGAAGTCAACATTAAGCAAAAGCATAGCTAATGGAAAAAGAAGAGAAAACATTAATCATAGGAGAAGGAAAAATAGTCATGTGATTAGGTATCTAGTTCTAATTGAACCAAAAGATTTTTTTGCCCCAAGTAGTTTTTCTGAGTTAAATACATACCCAGGACATAGTTGATATTCATTATGTATTTGCTGAACAAACAAATGAAAAAAAATAAATGGATAAGAGACTTTGTCCTTGATTAAATAAAATTGTAAAAAGCCCCGTAGAAATAGTAATTTACAAGGAGTAGGCAAATCAGTTAACAGCTTTGAATTTTATTGGTATTGGTGAGTATTAGAAATTTGTACTAATTCTTCTAGAGTTGGAACTTTTGGAAAGTACATGTTGGTTGTCAGAGTTGTCCACCCAAGAATACATAAGCACAAAAGAGTGACTATTCTACAGAGAAAGAATTTAACTACCTTACTCGATTTTCAGGGATACACTGTCCTGAATATAGTACAGATGCTTCTCAACTCACAATGGGGTTACATTGTGATAAACTCATCGTAAGTTGAAAATACCCTAAGTCAGAAATTCATTTAATACAACTAACATATGGAACATCATAGCTTAGCCTAGTCTACCTTAAACATGCTCAGAACACTAACATTAGTCTGCAGTTGGGCAAAATCATCTAACACAAAGCCTATTTTATAATACAGTGTTTAATATTTCATGTGATTCATTGAATACTATATTGAAAGTGAAAAAACAGAATGGCTGTGTGGGTAATCACCGTTAACATACACAGTCGAAAGCGTACTGGGCTGGAAGAATGTTAGAAGCATTGAGCCAAAATTAATTGCTGGATGATGGGTGTGCCATAGCGACAGGGTTGTCAATTTCTCTCTTCTGGTCAATCTTGAGAATAGCCTTGAGTAAGGCACTAAGGAATTGACACTTGTTGATGGTTTAGCAGGCATAGTGTTCTTCAGGAAGATATCAAGTTTTGATTGTATGGTTTGTTTCTTCTTTTCATTATATATTTCTTTATAGCAGGCAAGAGCATCCTGTATCTGTCAGCTCTTGTGGATGTCTTGTAGTTGACATCCATTTATTCTAATATCTGTAGGCTACTGCTGATAGTAGCAAATGTCTTCACCAGTTTCTCTGCTGTGAACTTTCTTGAGTATAACTTTACCCTCTGCCTGAACTTCTTTACTTCTTTCTTCTTCCATTTCAATCAAATCCTCATTGGAAAGCTCTTTAGCCCCAATGTCAACAAGCTCATGGATATCCTCTTCATCAATTCTAGCCATTTCCCAAGTGCTGAAATCTTGTTACTTACTATTTCATTACCAAAGAATATTTTTTAAAGTCTTCGAATGTGTTCACCTATGTCTTCAAAACTCTTCCCAATGCTGTTCTTGCATTGCTGTGTGGCTTCTTCCCATGCTGCAGCGATGTTCTGGATACCATTTAGAATGTTAAAAACTTTCCAGAACTCTTGGAGCACTCAGCCAGATTCAGGTGCTTCAACAGCCTGCACAAACACTTGGAGTAAATAGCAAGCTCTAAATGCAGCTATTGTTCCTTGGTCCATTGGTTGAATGAGTGCAGTTGTGTTAGGTGGTAAATATACAACCTCTATTTATATCAGGATGCATGTCACCAAAATGCTGTGGGTGACCTGGAGCATTGTCCAAAATCAGAAACAAAATTTGAATGGGATGTTTTGCCTACAATATGCTCTTGCTGTGGAATAAAACAATCCAAAAACCAGTCTTAAAACAATGCTGATGTCATCCAGGCTTTCTTGTTATGGAGACAATAAACAGAAAGTGTATGCGTACTAATATTCTTGAATGCTCTAGCATTCTCTGAATGGTGGATAAGGAAAGACTTTAATTTGAACTCCACAATGTTTCTACCCCAAAGCAGCATTACATGGTCTCTGAATGCCATGAGTCCTGCCATTGTCTTGAACTCTTCAGGAATGGTATATGCTTCCAAAACAAGATTGTTTTGTTAACCTTAAATATGTGTCCTGGAAAATATTTCTCATCCACAATTATTCTACCTAGATTTTCCTTAAAAGTTTTGGTACCTTCAGATCAGCACTTACTGCCTCACCACCAACCTTCATGTTATGAAAAGTCTGACACTATTTGAAGCATTGAACCACTCATGATTTGCTATAAACATTTGCAAATAGGTAGGATTGTTGGCATGCTCTTTTAGTTTGTCGAAGAGACTTCTTTCCTTATCCTGAATGGTCAGTAGGCTAAGTGGTCCACGCTTCTACATTTTGTCTTCCATCCACGTGACAAATAATTTTTCTGTATCATCAGTTGACTCAGATCTTTTGCTGTAATAACGGTGGATTTTTCCCTGCCAGGTGGTCCTTTTTTTTTTTTTTTTTAATTTCTAACAGTGGATTTAACTGATGTTGATGATTTCACTACATCACTGATTCACTTCCTATTCTTTAAGATGGTGAAGATTATGGATTGTGAAAGTCCTGACTATGTGTAATGGCCATTTACTGGCTCGCTGGCTTAATGCTGGGCAGTTATCTTAAGTTTCATCTTAAGAGGAATTACCTTTCTCTTCTAATCACCAGAAACAGGAGACATGGGTGGGCATGTTATAGACATGATGGGATGCAAAAACACAAAATGCATGTCCAAACAATGCTGGCAACACAGTATACTGTAGAGTACCAATTGTTTCCCCTCACGATCATGTGGCTGACTGCCACTGCCCATGTGAGCATCTTAAGAGTATTGTACAACATATCACAAGCCCAGGGAAAGATCAAAATTCAAAGTATGGTTTCCACTGAATGTGTGTTGCTTTTATGCCATCATAAAGTCAAAAAATTATAAGTTGAACCATCATAAATTGGGCACCATCTGTATTCTAATCTATAATGACAACGCAATACCTGAATGAACTTATAAGACTTCATTCTATTGTCATGCAGTTCTTGTTGGCAATGTTAATCAGAAAATGTGTTACCTTATAAACAGAAATGTTATCCCTTGGCTTAGGAAGTTCTCCACACATGATTCATTCATTGAAATCTTTTTAAATCTTATTTTGAGTTGTCATTCAATTTGTGATATAAAGGTTCTTGTTGAATTTTATTCTAGTTAAAAGTCATTTTCTCATGAAAGATAAATATGAAATGGCCAATGGCTTGTCCCCTCATTGCAGGATCTCATATTACCACAAAGTTCGGATAATGTTTAATTTAGTCAGATAATGATTAGAAAATGTGAAGCATTTAAGCAAACACATTTAAAATTATACACCTCTGGGGAACCTATAGAACATCTAGGCCAAACTTGCATTTTAGGAATTAGAAAATTGAAGAATAGGAAGAAAAAGTATTTGGTTCAAGGTTGTTCACCTTGATTGGCAAATCACTGTTATTTCTACTAAATCATGATACTTTATCTTCAGGGCCTACTTCTCTTTCAGATAAACACGTTTATGTAAGTTTATATTAATGCATATTCTTAACCTTGACTTAGTCATATTTGTCTGTTTTTTAATTTAGTGTATTTATTTTTTTTAGTCAACTGGCTTTTCTTGTTTCTGTCCATGACCTATAAACATACCAACAAGGAATGTTTTAAAGAAGAAACTGTAAAATAGAGGTAGTTATTTGGACGAAGGGCCAACATTTGATATCCATCAGTTGTTTTGTTGCTAACCACACTGGCCTATGCTTTGTTGTACCCTCAGTAACCATTCCCTTAGACTCTCCTCTGTTCTTCCCTGAAATATAGCACACTAATGCAAAGACAACATAACGTGGCTTTTTTTTGTGCTTCATTAAAGTTCTCCTGATATTTCATCTATAACTGAGATTTTTCACTTTCCTTAATAATTATTGATTGGAAATATAAACACTTTCTTTTCCACTGATACGTATAGATGTAGGTATCTGTACAGTCTTCTGTTTTATGTGTAGCCCCTCTTCAGAGAAACGGTGGGACAAACACTTTGTAGATAAAATGGTGTGTGTATCTGATAGCCAAAGAAGTCATGCAATGGGAAATGAGTGGTCATTAGTTGATTCCACCTTACTAGAATAAAATTGAGCCCATTTTCATTCAGTTTCTGACAATTTTTACTCACAATGTTGGTAGATAGGAATTCAGTTTATTTTTGTTAGAAAAAATCATTTATCTAAGTCATGTAGTTTATGGCAATAAAAAGCAGAAATGTTAAATTGTTGCTTTGTCTTATACTATTATAAACAATAAAATCCCACAAAAATGTTTCTCTTATTCCTTATCACTGCATCTAGAGAAGTCTTGTTTTTGGCATTTTTTTGTTTGGTTAGTTAGGATTTTTTGAAATGTGTTCTTCATTTTTCTGAAAAAAAAAAAAGAAAGAAAAAGAAAAATTGTGTAACATAGTGCCTGCCATTTAAATGCTCTTGGCTTCAGTTTCCTCATCCATGAAATTACAAGCTGATATTTAGATGTTTCTAAGGCCACTTCTAGTTCTAAAAGTCAGATTCTATTATTTAGTTATCCCACATGAAACAGTTCCTCTCTGTTGAAATAGATGTATTTGTATATGTGCATTCAAAATCCTATCAGCATTGTATTGATCTATTCATTCAAATTTAAGCAAGTTGTACTGCATGCCTGACATTTTGCATCCACTGTAGACCTGGTGCAAATCAAACATTAGCAAACTATGCTTCCACGGCTGAATGCAGCCTACTGACTGTTTTTTAAATAAAGATTTTTGGAACACAGCTACATCCTTTTGGTTGCTGGTGGTATCATTCAGTCTGTGTCCAAAGGCCTGAGAATCAGGGAGCCTACTGGTGCAAGTCCTGGAGTCCAAGAGCCCAAGAACCAGGAGTTCTGATATCCAAGGGCAGAAGATGGATGGCCCAGCCTAAGAAGAGAAAGAGAATTTGTCCTTCTTCTAACTTTTGTTCTATTCAGACCTTAGCTGATTGAATGTTCCCACCCACATTTGTGACAGTAAATCATCTTTACTCATTTTCTTAGTCTGTTCTGGCTTCCATAAGAAAATACCATAAACTGGGTGATTTATGAACAACAGAAATTTATTTCTCGCAGTTGTGGAGGTTGGGAAATCCAAGATTAAGGTGCTGGCAGATTTAGTGACTGGTGAGGGCCCAATTCCTGGTTCATGGAATGGCACTCTCCTCACATGGTGGAACAAACTGAAGGAGATTCCTTGGGGCCTATTTTATAAGCCATTAATCCTGTTCATGAGGATTCCACAATCATGACCTACTCGCTTCCTGAAAAGCCCAGCCCTGTCTCTTAAGACTATCACCTCAGGGGTTAGGATTTCAACATATAAACTTCTTTTTTTTTTTTTTTTTTTTTGAGACAGAGTCTCACTCTTTTGTCCAGGCTAGAGTGCCGTGGCTTCAGCCTAGCTCACAGCAACCTCAGACTCCTGGGCTCAAGCGATCCTCCTGCCTCAGCCTCCCGAGTAGCTGTGACTACAGGCATGCACCACCACGCCTGGCTAATTTTTTCTATATATTTTTAATTGTCCAATTAATTTCTTTCTATTTTTAGTAGAGATGGGGTCTCGCTCTTGCTCAGGCTGGTCTCGAACTCCTGAGCTCAAACAATCGCCTCCCTCGGCCTCCCAGAGTGCTAGGATTACAGGCGTGAGCCACCACGCCCGGCCTCAACATATAAATTTTTTTGGTGGGGAGGGTACACAAATATTCAGACTATAACGCTCAGTATGCTGATTCAAATGCTAATCTCTTTCATATTACACAAATATGTCCAGAAATAATTTTTTGCTAGCTATCTGGGCATTCCTTAGCTCATTCAAGTTGACACATAAAATTAACCATCATAATGGTCATTTCACTTGAAATTATCAAGTCTGTAAGGTTTTGGTCATAGTCCTGTTGCTATTTAAGATGATTATAAAGTAGCTTAAATAAAACTGGTAATTTTGTCTGTACAATCACTGCCAATGGAACGAAGATCCATTTCCAAGTTCTATGCAACCCCTAGTATGTTGCACTGGAATAGTTTCCTTATGTGATAATCAGAGGGGATTATGCTAATTATAATTTGTCACAGATTAATTGATACTTTTAGTGCTTTTTATAGATTGAAAGTAAATCCTGTTTGGTAAAAAAGAGGATACTTGGACTACTCTTTTCTCTCTAAAGTGGCCTTTTCATTTAAGGGCCATTGTCAATTTGCTGCTTGCTTTTGTTCTTCCATATAGTGTGTGTGCCTGCTAGGGAAGGAGGAGAAGGAGGGATGGGGAAAAAAAGAGAAAGTTGCAGGACCCATAACACTGTGAGGCACATGAGGAAAAAGCCTTGCTTTAGTTAACATTTAGGTCTGATAGTTGCTTAAGCTTCATGCTTCTCTTCACCTTCTCAGGAAATTAGACTTAATACAACTTTTACAGTTGACTCTATTATATGAGAGGATGATTAATGAGCATGACATTTACCCTGATTGTTGTGCTCTTTAAAAAGGTATTCTCCATGAAGAGCTCACATTTCTGGGCTCTAGGTGGAGATGACATTCTTCGGGGAAGAAATACAGCTGAACTCTGTTTTACTCACCGCATTTTCAGGTACAGATTTCTATCGTGGTGCTTCTTGTCAGACTCATCAGAAGAGATATATTTTCTTTGAAGTACAGCACTCATCAGTTTCTGAGCACTGAATTATATGACCCCCTCCATTTTTTAAAAGTTCGTTGAAGATGTTGACATTCTGCCTTAAATTAAACTGAATTGTTTGAAAAATTCCAGGAAACTTTTGTTGGAGAAGCTTCAAACATGGCTTAAAATGGTAATTGAGGATGTGAATATCTAGGAGCAAAGAGGGGTTTACTTCCCACAGATTACCTTTTAGGTCACACAAATAGGAGGGCTAACTGGCTGCTCTAGTCTTTCAGGGACTCTGACATCCTTGTCCCTTGGAAATGGCTTTCAGCTATTTTTGTCAATCAATATCAGACATCTAAAACCTTAGATTTATTGTGAAGTTATTGAGAGCCAGGTGGGGCTGGAATTAATGGTACCCTATTTTCAGTGTAATTTTATAGATACAGAGGCAACATTCATTCTGTCTCAGGTGCAAGATAACCTAGAAAAGGGGAAATTTATATGAATTTTTCCCCTGCACAAGCAGAAACCCTGGTTTCTGGACCTGGACTGGATTTATTTGTTAATTAATGAAATGTTGAGTTCCTTGTATGTATCAGCCACTGTATCTGTTCTCATGGAGCTCAGATTTCAATTGAACTTCAGAGACCCGGGTCGTGCTTCCAATCCGGGTTCACAGGACTGATTTGAGGAACCCAGACTATGACATCCAAGATGAATCTGAAAATGAAATTTGAGGCAGATAGTCCAAATGAGGCATCTTTCCAAAAAGATAAGACTGAGAGGCAGAGTCTAGACATGAGGATACAGAACTATACCAGAGTTTCCAGGCAAACATGAGAGCCTTTGGATTGAAATATAGGATGGAGAGAGGACCTAAGAGGGAGCTGTTTGGAGCACTCAACTCTCCAGGAAGAGTGTAGCTTTTTATTAATTCAGAATAGTCCAGGGGAAGAGCCTCTGAAATAAAGAGTAGTATCAAACAGAAAAATTAATGAAATAGTTTTGTTACCTTTAAGTAAGTCTTATTGTGGTATCTCAATTTACAACACCAAAGTATTGCCCAACAGTGACTCCTTAGGAATGGTCTTAATGAATAGATGCCATAGATTTGCGATTAGAATGTAGTGTGTTTTTATATTTTTTGTTGCTTCTAATGTATTTTAAGGTTTTTTCCCGCTTACATAAAATGTTTCCCATGTAATTATATTTATGTTATTGCTTGGTTAAGCCTTTTCATATGCATTATGAAAAATCAACTCTTTTTTTTAATGCTATAACTACATGACCACAAATCTTAGGTTACTGAAGTTCTAAGTGAAACTTCTTTAGAAATATCTATATGTCATTCTAAATTAGGAGAAATGATAACTTTTTCTTTTTCATTCTGTTAGCTGTTAGTTACCACCAGGCCCTTATCTTATTGGAATGAAAAATTATCAATCAATAAGAACTTATGTATTAAAATAAATTTAGCAAAATGCTGCTGTGAGTCGGCTGAGAACATAAAGGTAGTCAAAGAGAAAACTTTTCTCTTAAGAAGATTAATGTATTTCTCAAATATATTTTAATATTTCAATATTTCTAGAACGTGGATGAGTCTTTGATTATAAAAGAATTTTGCCAGACACAATTAAATTTCTTTTATCCCTTAAAACTGTCATTTAATTGATAATATACCTTATAATTAAGGGTATTTGTGAAATAAGAAAACATTTCTTTTTGTCTTTTTAAGTACAAGCATATAAGTGGTTGTTTTAAATTTCTCTTTTATTTTTAATCATTATTGGTACATAATAACTGTATATCTTTATAGGGTACGTGTGATATTTTGATACAGGCATGCAATGTGGACTAATCAAATCAGGGAAATTGGGGTATCCATCACCTCAGGCATTTATCATTTCTTTGTGTTCCAGTTCTACTCTTTTAGTTATTTTATACTATAACTTATTATTGATTATAGTTACTTTGTTGTGCTATCAAATATTATTCATTCTATCTAACTATATTTTAGTGCCCATTAACCATCTCTACTTTATCCCCCTCTTCCCATTACCCTTCCCAGTCTCTGATAGCCATCATTCTATTCTCTGTCTCCATGAAATCAGTTGTTTTCAACATTTAGCTCCCACATATGAGTTGGGCCATGCGAAATTTGTCTTTCTGTAGTTGGCTTATTTCACTTAACATAATGTTCTCCAGTTCCATCCATGTTGTTGCAAATGGCAGGATTTCATTCTTTTTTTGTGGCTATATAATATTCCATTCTGTATATGTACCACAATTTCTTTATCCATTCATCCACTGATGGACATGTAGGTGGATTCCAAAACTTGGCTATTGTGAATAGTGCTACAATAAAGATGGGAGTACAGATACCTTTTTGATATACTGAATTCCTCTCCTTTGGATATATACCCTGAAACAGATTTGCTGGGTCATATGATAGTTCTATTTTTAGTTGTCCGAGGAACCTCCATACTGTTCTCCATAGTAGTTGCACTAATATACATTCCCACCAACAGTGTACAAGGGTTCCCCTTTCTTCACATGCTCACCAGCATTCGTTATTGCCTGTCTTTTTGATAAAAGCCTTTTTAACTGGCATGAGATGATACGTGATTGTAGTTTTGATTTGCATGTCCCTGATGACTAATGATTTGAGCATTTTTTCATATACTTTTTGGCAATTTTTATGTCTTCTTTTGAGCAATGTCTATTCAGATCCATTGCCCATTTTTAAATTGCATTGTTTGATTTTTTTTCCTATTGAGTTGCTGGAGCTCCTTATGTATTCTAGATATCAATCCCTTGTCAGATGGGTAGTGAACAAATATTTTCCCCCATTTTGTGAAGTATTTCTTCACTTTGTTGATTGTTCCCTCTGCTCTGCAGAAGATTTTTAGCTTTATGTGATCCCATTTGTCCAGTTTTGCTTTGGTTGCCTGTGCTTTGGGAGTATTACTCAAGAAGTCCTTGCCCAGAACAATATCCTGAAGCATTTCTCCAATGTTTTCTTTTAGTAGTTTCATATTAATGTTTCAGGTCTTAGATTTAAGTCTTTAATCAATTTTGATTTAATTTCTGTATATGCTGAAAGATAAGGGTCTAGTTTCATTCTTCTGCATTTGGATATCCAGTTTTCCCAGCACCACTTATTGAAGAAACTGCCCTTTCTCCATTGTATGTTCTTGGCAACTTTGTCAATGATAAGTTCACTATAGATACGTGGATTTATTTCTGGGTTCTCTATTCTGTTCCATTGTTCTGTGTGTCTGTTTTTACCGTGCTGATTTGGTTATTATAGCTTTGAAGTTAGGTAATGTGATTCTTCCAGTTTTGTTCTTTTTGCTTAGGATGGCTTTGGCTATTCTGGGTGTTTTGTGGTTCCATATAAATTTTAGGATTATTTTTTTTTTTCTATTTTGGTGAAGAATATCTTTGGTGTTTTGACAGGGATTGCATTGAATCTGTAGGTTACTTTGGGTAGTATGGACGTTTTAACAATATTGATTATTCCAATCCATGAGCATGGCATGTCTTTCCATTTTTTTTGTGTCTTCTTCAATTTCTTTCATCGACGTTTTATAGTTTTCATTATAGAGCTCTTTCACTTCTTTGGTTAAGTTTATTCCTAGGTATTTTATTTTACTTTATTTTTAGCTATTATAAATGGGATGACTTTCTTGGTTTCTTTTTCAGATTGTTTACTGTTGGCATATAGAAATGCTACTGATTTTTGTATATTGATTTAGGATCCCGTAACTTTATTGAATTTGTTTATCAATTTGAATAGTTTTTTTTGTGAAGTCTTTTGGTTTCTCTAGATATAAGATTATATAATCTACCAGCAAGGATAATTTGACTTCTTCCTTTCCAAATTGGATGCCTTTCTTTCTTTCTTTCTTTTATCTGATTGCTCTAGCTAGAACTTCCTGTATTATGGTGAATAGCAGCGGTGACAGTGGACATCTTGTCTTGTTCTGGATCTCAGAGGAAAGGCTTTCAGTTTTTCCCCATTTAGTGTTATATTCGCTGTAGGTCTGTCATATATGAATTTTACTGTGTTGAGTTTGGTTCCTTCTATACCCAGTTTTTTGAGAGTTTTTATCATGAAGGGATGTTGAATTTTATTGAATGCTTTTTCAGTATCAATTGAAATGACCGTAAAGATTTTTGTCCTTCATTCTGTTGATGTGACATTCACATTGATTGATTTGTGTATGTTGAACCATCCTTGCATCCCTGGGATGAACCCACTTGATCATGATGAGTAATCTTTTTGAAAATTTTTTCAATTTCAGCATATTATGGGGGTACAAATGTTTAGGTTACATATTGCATTTGCTCCACCCAAGTCAGAGCTTCAAGCATGTCCATCCCCCAGACAGTGCACACTGTACCCGTTAGGTGTGTATATACCCAGTCCCTCCTCCCCAGTGAGTCATCTTTTTAATGTGTTGTTGATTTGGTTTGCTAATATCTTGTTGTGAATTTTTGCATCTACGTTCAATACAGATATTGGCCTATAGTTTTCTTTTTTGTGCATTTGTCTTTGTCCGCTTTTCATGTAAGGGTTATACAGACCTCATAGAGTGAGTTTGGGAGTATTCCTTCTTCCTCGACTTTTTGGAATAGTTTAAGTAGGATTGGTATTAGGTTTTCATGGAATGCTTGGTAGAATTCAGCAGTGAAGTCATCAGGTCTTAGGCTTTTCTTTGATGGGAGACTTTTTTTAATGCTTCTATCTCTTTACTTGATATTGGTTTATTTAGGATTTGATTTCTTCCTGTTTCGATCTGGATAGGATGTATGTGTCTAGGAATCTCTCCACTTCTTCTAGGTTTTACGATTTATTGACATATAGTTGTTCATAGTAGTCTGTAATGACCTTTGGATCTCTGCAGTATCAATTGTAATGTTTGCTTTTTCATCTCTGATTTTATTTATTTGTGTTATCTCTCTTTTTTTCTTAGTCTGGATAAAAGTGTGTCAATTTTGTTTATCTTCTCAAAAAATCAATTTTTCATTTTGTTGACTTTGGAGTTTTTTGTTTCATTTTCATTTATTTCTTCTCAGATCTTTATTATTTCTTTTCTTCTATTTTGGATTGAGTTTGCTCTTGTTTTTCTAGTTTTTTTGAGATCTATCATTAGGTTGTTTATTTGAAGCTTTTTTACTTTTTCGATGTAGGCATTTATTGCTAAACTTTCCTCTTGTTACTGCTTTTACTGTATCCCATAGGTTTTGATATGTTGTGTTTTCATTTTCATTTGTTTTGAGAAATTTTTTTAAATTTCTGTCTTAAGCTCTTCATTGAGTCACTGGTCATTCAGGGGCATATTTTTTAATTTCCATGTGTTTATATATTTTCCAACGTTTTTCTTATTATTGATTTCTAGTTTTATTCCATTGTGGTCAGAGAAATACTTGGTATGACTTCACTTTTTTTGAATTTTTTAAGACTTGTTTTATCACTTAACATGAAGTCTGTCCTTGAGAATAGACCTACCTCTTTGTGGAAATTTCTCTCAGTGGTCAACAATACTGTCCTAGTTACAACATCTAATGGTCACTTCTCAAAGATTTACCCTTTTGACATGTACAGAACTTATACTGATGACGACCTCCCTTAGACAACTTCTACCCTTGTTTCTCATATTACTTTCTTGTCGGTATCCTCAGCTGGCTTTTTTGGAATCTATTCCTTAATTGTTGTTTTCTCCCAGTTTTCCATTTCATTCTTCATCTCTTCTTGCTTTATAATTTCATTCACTTTAATGTCTTCCCATAATTTCAGATATGCTGATTGCTACTAAATACATATTTGCTTACTTCCTGGATAGCATCACTTAGATGAGTACCTCAAACTCAGTATCCTGCCTTACTTCCAATACTGACTTTGTGCTATATATCCAGGAACCAAAGTAGATATTTCTAGTAATAATTAATTCCTCCTACTCCATTACTAATTCAATATATTGAATAAAAAACAAGCCCTTCTGTTTCTACCTTAAAAATATCTTTTCCCCAATCTCTCCCTTTCTTTCCATTCTTATTACTAAATCTTTTGTTCAGTTTCTCACTGCCATAAAAAATTATTCAAACTTCTTAGTCTGTCTCAAAGCTGTTCAAATCCTATTTCTAACTGACCTTTTCAGTGTATTCTCCTGCTGTTTTTCCCCCACTCTTGCCACTGTGAGCCATATATCATCTCCTGAATAATAGCTTAAGGACGAAAATGTTAGAAAGCCTACTACTTTTGTGCTTTTAATTATTTTGTTTCCTTTGCTTACAGTGCCTGCCTTTCCTTCTCAGCTAGGCAAAATTATGCTCATTATATAAATACCAATACAAGTGTTTTCTTTTTAAAGAAAAACATCTCTACTTTTGTGCTCAGGCAGAAATAATTCCTCCCTTCTCCATGTCTCAAAGTTGTGGCTCTTTTGTTTTGAAGTAACAGAAAAAAAGAACATATTTGTATTATTAGCTGTTGCTGAGTAACAGATTAGCCCAAAACTGTGTGGCTTAGTGCAATACATATTTATTATATTATAATCTGTATGGCTGAGAAACCTAGGCATGGTTTAGCTGTGCTTTCTACTTCAGAGTCTTATAAAAGGCTGAAGTTAGGATGTCAGCCCAGGGCCTGTAGTCATATTTATTGGCTTGACTGAGGAAGGATTCCCTTCCAAGGTATGAACCAGCCCCTCAGTTCCATGAAGGCTGTTGTACTGGGGCCTTAGCTCCTGGCTGGCTGTTGGCTGGAAGGTACCTTCAATTCCTTGCTATGCAGGCTGCTCCAACATGGCAGCTTGCTTCATCAAAGCAGGCAAGAGACAGAAAGAGTCTAACAGCAAGAGAGAAGTTTTAATATTTTGTCATGTAATCACGAAAGTGTCATCCCGTTATCTTTGTCATGCTCTATTTGTTAGAAGCAATTTACCACATTCGGTTCACATGAAAATGAAGAGGAGTACACATGGATGTGAGTACAGGAGGTGGAGATCATTTGGCACCATTTTAGAAATCAGTCTACTGTACCATTCAGTTTTCACAACAACCCTATAAGATACTTTATATAAGTATATAAGATACTATAGATAGCAATCATAGTATTATCTCCCTTTGCTAAAGAGAAAGCGTAGCACTGAGAGGTTAAGTAACTTGCTCATGGTCATATAGTTAATAAGTGAAGGTGCTCAGACTAAAACTCAACAAGTCTGCCTCAAGAATTGCTGTGCTTAATAACCCTGAACTCACAACAAAAGAAGAAACCAGTATAACGACGGGAACAGCAGCAGTAACTCTGGGGAAGCAGAAGTAATGAAGGTAGTGTTTCATTCTAGCATTTCATTAATAACATCACATAGCTTCCAACTTTCTGTGTCTGTGTCACTTGGACTCTCTATTCTTACAAGAAAGTCCCTGTCAACTTGTCAGCCAATGAGTAGCTTCCTCTGGTCTGATCTCTGCCTTTGTTCCAACTAATCATGCCCTAGAAGGTAAGTTCACATAATATATTAAGGCTTCTGAATTTCTGGCAAAATGATATTTCACAAACAAGTTGTACGTGGGCCAAGAAGATAGGTCTTTGTTCATACCCTTCAACTGGCATTCATGATACCACACTGTATCGCGATGAGTTGCTAATACTCCTGTCTTCCAAAGGTGTTCACCGATAAGAATGACTGCTTTACTTATCTCTTGATTCCCAAGTGTCTAGTACAATGGAATTAAGCCTTATTGAGAGATTCTGGGCAAGCTAATTTTAT
Organism: Indri indri; assembly: GCA_004363605.1. Taxonomy (NCBI): domain Eukaryota; kingdom Metazoa; phylum Chordata; class Mammalia; order Primates; family Indriidae; genus Indri; species Indri indri. The sequence goes on along the minus strand of RJWJ010011644.1, from coordinate 16,896 downwards.
TCACCAAGGCTTTTGGTCTTCATGGAATTGACAACCTTAAAAATAGGGCAATCTGAACAATGCTTTTGTATGACTGTTATTGGTCACAAGGACTAAAAATAGCTAAAGCCATGATTCTCTTCTAGGATTTTTCATTAAATAAAGGTGGTTCTGTTTTCTTTAGTATATACTTGTGTAATTGGGGCTACCCATTAAGAGTTTTCTTCCATTCTGTGATATTGGCAAGTACTCAAAATGGGGGTAACTGTAATGGTAATGGCATCTCACACTGTTTCTCCAGTTTGGAATATTGTTCTTTAACACATTGACCGCCATGTGAGTTGTATTTAACTCAGGCTAGTTTTGAGCCCGGGGCCTCGTGAAGCAAAACCCTGCAGTTGGTTTGTGAAAATCTTACTTATTGATGTTCTTATTGTTACAATTAATATTGACAATTTAATTCTAAAAATGTGGATTGTGTCACATATAAATCATGCACAGAAAACAATAAAAAGTAACAAATTATAAAAGATTGTTTTGTTTCAATGAAACACTGTGGCTCCAGTGAAAAAAAATTTTTTTTCTAGTGTGGCAGTCAATGTGTTAAGCACCTTTATTTTTGGAAAGTTTACAGAGGCTGCAAACCCACCTCCTCCATGAAGCCTGCAGTGATTGATCGCTCAACAAATACTTACAAAATAAAGCCCGTAGTACTCATTCAACAAATAGTTATAAAATGCTTGTTATCTGTGGGCTAAAGGACTGGATATTGATGGCATTATGAATATGATTATTTCTGCTCCGCAGGGCTCTGTCCACTGAGGGAGACATTTTGGTGAATGGATATAAAAGCATTGGTAAATTTATGGGTTATTTATAGGAAGGACTGTCCAAAGAAATCTCCCTTTCCTTGAACACTTATAGAATTTGTCTGTACTGGTTATAAAAATACATGCCTTAAGTTAGCTGTTTTAGTTGCTTTCATATTTGGCTCATTTCTTATATTAGTAGTGAATTCCTGAAGAGCATATAATAAGTAAGATTGTTTCTTTCAAATCTCAGCTCAAGAGTGTCTTTTTAAGTAAGCCTCCCTTGCCTTCTCCCTTCCCATGCCTCATGTTTCAAGAGTATCCTGGATATATTTCCAATTTTTTCTCTAGCTTATACATTTTTTATGGAAAAGAATTACATCTCTCATATCTTAATCCTAAAATTTCTGGCAGAGTATCAGGTCCTGGCTATTGAAGTGTGATTCTTGGACTGGTCACGTTGGCATCACTTCTGAGCTTGTTAGAAATGCAGGGTCTCAGGGCCCACCTCAGACCTACTGAATCAGAATCTGCATTTTGTCAGTGTCTCCAGATGAGTATATCCACATGAAATTTAATTAACAGTGTCTTCGCAGATATCATGTATCATAGTACAGAGTTTTTCAAATGTACTTGAAGGACCATCTCTATCTGAATCGCTATATGTGGGGCAGGGTGATGGTTGGGAGACAGTGGTGCTGATGGTTTAAGGGTTTGTAAAAATTCATGTTTCTTAGCCCCATATCAGAGCCTACTCAAAGAGGATGGCATGCATTCTTTTGTGTTTTTAACAAGTTCTCCAAGTGATTATTTTCCTCATAGAAGTTTGAGAACTCATCTAAACCTTTTGAATGGGTTAATTTCTCATTTGTAAGAAAATCTGCACTCTGCTCTATACCAACAAGGCCTTTCGAATGTGCTCCTGCCTGCATCTCTGACCTCATGTCTTGGCACCAACTCTCTCACTCACTGCTTCAGCCACATCTTCTTCCTATTGCCTGGACACACCAGAAAGCAGTTACTCAGTAAATACGTGTTAAATAAACTGATCAGATGGATGAATACATGAATGATAAAATGATAAATGAATAGTGTGTTTAATGCAGAGTGCTTTGATTGGTTTTTCTTCAACTAAGTCTATGTCTACAGAATTGAATTTGAATCAAATTACAAACAAAAGCATTTGCTAGTATAAATAGTAAGATTGATAGAATTGGATAGCTTTTTCTATTGATCTTTGTGGTTTCCCCTCCAGATCCAGGTTCCTCTTCTATAAACCTGAGCCTCAACTTCTCATTCTATAAAATAACTCTAGTTAGCCAGCTCCCTTCCAAGAGAAACATTTGCTTGTATCAGTTATTCCTTGGTAGTTTAGATTGAAATCTAAACTTAATTTTCAAGAGTGACTAAGTCTGCACTGAAGTGAAAGATTCTGTATTATTTCAATTGAATACTCTTATTAATTTTGGTAAAAAGGGAAAATTCCTTTTTTAAGGTAAATTTGTAGAAGGTTTAAATTGACAAGTGAAATATTATTTTAGTGTTCTGCAGTTACTTTTGAAAATTAACAGCCTCTACATTGGCAACCCAAAATATGATTACAAGTGGAGATTTAAGTTGTAAAAGAGTTCTGGGTTTAGCTTTGGATAAGTCCAGAGATACCACTGAAATATTTTTTCTACCACAAGCAGATAATAGCCGATTTTATTTGGCTGTCTTTTCTTCTTACCTTATAATTAAACCTTTTAGTGGATGTTATGGTTTTGCTAAATAAAAATAATCTTTTATCCTTGTTAGACCAGCTCTTTATAAGCAGATGATTAAGTAAACATAACCTATGCATTGCTAAAGTTTAAGCTAACTGTGATGAGGCTCCGGAACTTACTTTGAACCACAGGCAGCTGGCTCATGGTAAAGGCATTTTTAACCATGCAAAACTATACCTGAAGAAAATGTTCACATGTCATTGATAACTTTTTTGTGCTATTATCTTGTTGTTGGGTACCATAAATATAAATCAGTAAGACTTTATTAAGCAAATGTTCTTACTCTGTGGTACCATTTAGGTGGTCTGTAGATGAATGTGTGAGTGTCCTGGCAACCCCCAAAATTTCATACTAAATTTTGGTTTATTTAGAATATGCATTTTCTTGGAAGGGAGTCTGTAACTATTATGGGATTCTCCAATGTCTACAATGTCTCTACGATTGTGTCTGTGTCAAGTGTGGCTTACTTGTCTATATTCCTTACCAGACTCTAATCATTATCAAACAGAGACCTTGTTCACTATTGGAAAAAATCCTGGTACTTGGCACAGTACTTAGTATTGAAGAGGCCCTCAATGTTGATGAATAATTGAAGGTATGATTGGGAGGATAAGGACACGGACTATATCATTTGCATATCCCAAATATTGAAAACTATGAATGTACATTAGCTCTATGATCACCTTAATTTGGAATTGAGATATAATTTGGTGGACTTAGTGAGTCAGATATTACAGTAATTTTACACTACACGGTAGACAGCTTACATGTTGAACTAAGGTTGGGTGAAATAGAGTGAAGCTCACCTCTCTGAAACATGGTGATTCTAGCTACCCTAACTGATTTCTAGCTCCTCTTCTCAGTGTAGTCGTAGGAATCTTTCTAAAATGTAAATCTAGCTGGATAACTCCCTTGATTTTAACTCTTCAATAAACCCACACTCACCTCAGATTAACTGCCGAACACCTTAAAATGCCCTTCATGACCAATCCCTGCTTAACTGTCTTACTTTTAACTCTTAGTAGTCACCCCATCTGAACTCTGTACTTTCCCTTGAATAAAACTTTTAAAATTTCTATCATCCTTTGTAGCATCTTTCCTTATTCTGGCCTTAGCATATGCTATTTCCTCTGCCTAAGTGTTCTTCTCCCAATTTCTTTATCTCGCTAACTCCTTTCAGATGCCAACTTAGATTTCACATTCTAAGATTCACCCCTGCCTCTTCTCAGCAATCACTATGTGTGGGAATTGTGTTAAATGTGGTTTACTTATTAATATTCCTCATTAGGCTAATCGGTATCAGGCAGAGGACTTCCTATCAAAACCCTGGTACCAAGCACAGTACTTAATACTGAAAAGGCACTTAATACTGGTGAATGAGTGATTAAATGAATGTATGATTGGTAGAATAAACAAAAGGACTGTGTCATCTGTTGCCAGAATCTAGCATTTTGTTATAATGGTACAGTCTTTTCATTCAACTTTTTCCTTGGCTTGGCGGGGGGATTAGTTCCAGATTGTGTTTGCTACAACTACTCCATATTAGAGTCCATTTGGTGGGTGTTTATGTTTTTAAAAATTTTTATAGCTTAACTGAAACAAGAATAACTTTTAGCATATTATATAATAAAACCATTTAAATTTTTGTCCTCATGGGAATTAACAAAGTTGATAAAGTTTTCCAAATATATCTCCTCTCCAGAATTGTCACTTTTTATTTTTATCATGCAATCCATACTTCAGTTGATCATCTGATATGTTGTTTATGACATGAGTTAGAGTAGTTTACACATGGACTCTTATTCAGAGTTCTGGGATCTGATCCTCTCCTCTGTGACATATTTATAAAATGTATGATGAAAACATGTGTAATTTAACCATAGCAAAAATATTCCCAACATTCATTATTTGATTGATATTCTATGAATTTAATGAGGGCTTGATAAGGGGAAAAATTGGAAACCAAAGTACATTCTTTTATCTCTGTATTGCAACTCAATATTTATAAAACAACATTTGATGCTGAACTTTTTTGCCAGTTCAGCAAAAGTTTTGTGATTCTGATGAGAGAAAGGTATGTGCAGGGGCAGTTCAGAGAGAATAACTCTGATTGGAATCAGGCTCATGTCCAGATTCTGAAGCATTTTGGTGGTACATCAATTTCTTCATGGTAGCGTGGTCATCCCATTTTTGGCTTACCTCTCTCCACTCAGCTAAGTAGATAAACCAGTTCCAACAGAGTTCCCTTGTAGCGTATAGATGTAAATTTCATACAGACTCTAAAGACTCCTTTGTAGAATGCTAATGGGGAACTGGGGATACAAAATTTCTTAGCCTAAATATATACTAAGAAATAAATTCAAATCTTAGTTGCCAGCCACATTTCTTGCAACTGATGTAATTAGGGAGGAAAAGCCAGGAACACAGATATGAAGCACTCACATAGAAAGGAAGGAACTATGTGCTGAAGGATTAGATATTTTCTCTTAAGTCATTTTTGTTTTATTTTATCTGTCCCCACCCTTGGGCTGAGTTCAGGCTGATGTAGCTGCAGCTACCACCCAGCCAAAGAGGGACAGGGGAGCCCAAGCTCTCCTCCATGCACCTAGGACGATTCCCAACACCCCGCTACAGGAGCCTGTGAGACTGAGATGTGAGTGGACTGCACTCCTCACAGTTTCTTGCCCATGCTGCTCACCTGAAAGGAGCTCCACCCTCTTTGATTGCAAACCCACAGCCCATGCCCTTTTGAGAGTTTAATTCTGGGCTGCATCCTGCCCTCAGGCTGAATTCAAGGTGATGTTGCCGTAGCCACTACTCGGCCAGGAAGGGACAGGGAAGACCAAGCTCTTTTAAGCACACTTAGGACAGTATCTGCCTCCCTGTTACAGGCAGCCATAGAAGTGAGGACTAGCCTCCCCAATCCATTCCAGCTACCAGCAACAGCAACATGGACCCCGCGGGTCATAGTGAGTGACTCCATCACTGCTACTGCCACCTTCCACATCACACTAGATGCTCAGGGGACTGAGAACCCACCCGCACACCCAGCCCTCTGCTCCAACTACTAGCTTCTGAGTAAGCCACCTAAAGCCCTAAGAATTGGCCCCCCAGGACACACTAACACCACTGTCCATATAAGCTGCTCTGGGGCTTAAAATTGGGCATGCTCAGCCTGCTTCTTCCACCACTGGGGCCCAAAGACTGATTCACTTGCTGTTCAAGTCCCCAGCAAAACTTTGCCACAGACTCAACTAATAACTGTCCCTTAAGCCACCAAGGAAATCACGATACCACTGACCTTATATACTGGCTAAAAAGTCATACAAACTTCACACTACCAGAGGCATTGAAAATCAAAGCCAAAGTGTCCTGGAACTCAACCAACAACATATATACATCTTCAGAAAAGTATTCTCCCCTTCAAAAGCAATTTCAAAAAATTGAAACAAGCACTGCTATACCCCATGTGCAGACATCAATGGAAAGACACAGGAAACATGAAAAAGCAAAGAAATATGACACCACCAAAGCACTGTAACAATTGTCTAGCAATTGATCTCAATCAAAAAGAATTCTTCATAATGCCAGACAAAGAATTCCAAACACTGATGCTAAACAAGCTCAGCGAGATGCAAGAGAAATCTGAAAACCAATACAAAGAAATCATAAAATCAATTCAGGGTATGAATGAGAAATTTACCAAGGAAATAGATATCTTAAAAAAAAATAAAACACAACCAAACAGAAATTCTGGAGCTGAAAATTTTAGAAAATGCAAGACTCATTGGAGAGCTTCAATAATACACTAGACCAAGCAGAAGGAAAAATCTCAGAACTTGAAGACAGATCTTTTGAAATAATCCAGTTATGAAAAAAAAAAAAAGGAAAAAAGGAATAAAAAAGACTGAGTATACAAGTCTGGGAGCTTAAAGAAAAAAAAAAAAGAATGAGTAAAACCTTTGAGACATCTAGGACTACATAAAGTGACTGAACTTAGGAATTGTTACTATTCCTGAGGGAAAGAGAGATCAAAAAGTCTCAAGTCATTTTTGAATCAGCCTATTACTCTCGGCCACATAGGATACCTGTTTTTCTCTTTTCTTTGAAAGGTGTTGGTGTAAGGTATTTTTAGTATAACAATTCAGTTGTGTTGTATTTATTTAAAATAACAGAAAAATGTATCAAGCAAAGCTGTTAAAATATGTTAAAGCATCTGTCATGAGTAGATTATGCCACTTTCCCCACATTGTTTCTATTATCTGTTTTATTTATAGACAATAAGACTGATGATTTAAATCTTTGTTTTTAGACAAAATGAATGCTTTGAATGTGAAAACTACCTTACTATGATTTCGTATATGGAAATGGATTTTTTTTTTTTGCTATTTTTGAAAGTAATTATAGTGAGGCATGCTGTTTTTTTTTTGTCATAATTTGTTAGTTTGAAATCTCAGTGTGAGGATAAAAGCTAAGCAAAAAGAATAAGAATATAAGGAGACATACAAAAGCTGCTCCGCTGGAGTAAATAGAGTCAGAAGTTGGCTCAGCACTCATGAAAAAGGAATCCAATTGAAAGAAACAATAACACTGAACAGAAATACACAGCCAGCTTTGTGAGTTTGAATCAGCCTGATTCTTAAATTTTCATATGAGTAAAGGCTGTTAGCTCAGGAGGGGGAATCTTAGACCTAAACTAATTGTTTCCTGTAATTTATAAAAAAGGAAATTCAGGTCAGGAAATGTTATGACAATATACCTTGTTCTACCAAAGTTATATATAATATATCGGGTCTGAACTGGAACTGGAATCCTAGATTCTTCACTCCACATCTTTACTATACTTAGCTTTTATGAAAATTATCTCCTGCCTAAATTTATATTTTTATGCCAATGGTACATACAAGAAGGGATTCCTCATAGAAGACTTCCCCAACATTATTAACTGTTTTAGTTATCTATTTTGTGTAGCATTTTATCCCAAGATTTAGTTTAAACAACAGATAGTTATCATGTCACAATTTCTGTGGGTTAAGAATCCCCGCAAGACTTGGCTGAGTCCTCTGGCTCAGCGCACACCTCAGGCTGCAGTCCAGATGTCACCCAGGGCTGTAGTTGTCCCCAGGCTTCATGAGGGGAGGATCTGCTTTCAAGCTCACTCCTGTGGTTTCTGGCAGGATTCATTTCCTCTCAGGATGGGGCTTAGAGGCTGCTCTCTGTTCCTTGCCACGTTCCAGGTCCTTGCCTTGCCATAGGACAGCTCATAATATGGTAACTATTAGAGTCAGTGAAAAAGAAAGGCCCGAGAGAGAATGCAAGCAAGAGAGAAGTCACACAACTAAATCTTGCGGTATTCCATTTGTTAGAAGCGAGTCACTAGATCCAGCTCACACCCCAGGTGTGATACCAGAAGACAGGGATCACTGAGGGGCCTTTTATGCACTACGTACCATGTTGACTAAATGACTCCCTTTGTAGGACTTCCATGGTTGCAATATTACATGAGTGGAAAGATGGATTGAGGGGGAGCCAATAGGCAGTGGTCTTTTTTCTCTTGGTCTAATTTAATTGTAGAATGTGCTGGAAATGCAACATCTTAAGATATGGGGGAGCTGGATAAAATAGCCTGGGCTCTGTCTCAGTCCCCCTCCCTAGAAACAGGATGTCCTTCAACGCTTTAGCCCAGTGGTCACATTTTCCTGGGTAATAAATGGAAAAATAAACACCACATGCACTCACTATCACATTGAAACTAACTGATGAGCATGCATGTGCAGAGAGGGAAGTAAAATTAACGGAAATCAAGCAGGGAGAAAGAGGGAGGAGGGGATGGGCAAAAACCTAACCATGGGTACAATGAACACTATCTGGGTGATGGGCATGCTTTTAACCCTGACTCAAGCATTACAAAAATGATCCATGTAACAAAAACATTTGTACCCCCTTAATTCTTAGGAAAAATAATTAAAGTGGGCTGCTTTCCAGGGTCGCTCTGATGCAGTGCAAATGGTGTGTGTGTCGTCAAAACTTAATCTGCCCAGGGAAGCTTTTCTGAGCCTTGTGGGTATGGCTTACGATGAATCCCTTGCTGCCTATCTGTAAGTAATTAATTTGCTTCTTGTTACTTGTGTATGAGTGTGTTCTGTCCCACCAGACTCAGACTAGTTGGTACCCAGTGCACAGTGAACCTGCATCGTAGGCAGATGCCTGGTCCTGCTAACCGGTCTTCCTTTCTCTCCCCCGACACACACACACTCACAATTATACCTCCAGGACCTCTCACAGTGAATGGCCCTAATAGGAAGATAATAAATATTTTATGAATAAATAATTATATTGTCCTCAGAGAATACTGGCTTTGCATACAGATAGAAATTTGTGTTGCAGGTAGAAATTTGTGTATAGAATCAAAAGACAAAATAAAGGCAGTTCTGTAACCTGTTAGAACTCTGCGATGCCTTGTTTATTTGCATACCAGACACCCTGTGCAGCATATAGTCACATGCCAAACATCATTATAAGCATGAAATTTATGCTTAATGAACAGACACACACTTGGGAGTAAGGTTGGGCTGTTATTTAATCACTCAATCACCCAGCAATCCATCAATGCAGTGATTTTGGAGACGTACTGTGTGTTTTGAGGCTCATTCAATGTTTTACGTAGTCCATGGTTAAATATACAAAATGTTTTTTGTTGTGAAAGAACTTTATCTAATCATTGAATTAAGACTATGTTTGAAAAGGCAATTAACTTTATTGTTTATATTCTAAGTGTTGAATAACAAGGATAAACAGAGGTTAAAGGGGAAAGAGAATTTTCAATGAAACTGATCAAGAAAGGCTTTACAGAGGTTTTCATGTTCATTTGTGTCTTCAAGGATGGCTAGGATTTAGATGGCTAAAAAGGTCATGAGAAAAAGAACATTTTTTGAAGAAAATACTATGCACAGCAAAGGGGCTGACATAGAGAAGCTCAATACGTTTTAGAGAAAATGTGAGGAAAAAATAATGTTTGAAGGAGAGGCAATAGCATGAAGGTTCTTATTGGCTTCATTTTGAAAGGCAGAAACATTATGGTCATGAAAATATGGTTTTTTAATGACCTTTAACTCTAGTGTGTTTCTAAGATGCAGGAAATAACAAGGCCAAACCTAGGTAAATTTTGGAAGAAATCCTTATATCACTAGTATGTTTCTGAATTCTGAATGTATTAAATTCCTTTCTGTATCACCTTAATCAAACTCTCTTTCTTCAAAATTACTTTTTACTTCCTTCTATTATTTCTCAAATTTTGGCCAATCTCAGTTATTTGAGAAAATCAACAAAACAAATTCAGACTGAGGTGTGAATGGCTGATATCCCTGACCTTCAGGAAGTTTAATTTTATTCTTCGCTTTGAGAAAATGAAAGTTTACTTAGTATTTTACAGGTACAGGAGAGAGGCCAATCTGCATGTATCCGTGTCTTTCAGATATTTAGTTTCTTCAAAGGGACTACATGGCCATTCTTCCCAGTCCACTCGTCACATTAACTCCATTCAGTTGAAACCAATATGCTTTCTGCACTGTACTTTCATAGAACCTCCATTCTGACCCAGAGCCAGTCCTGGACTGGTTGGTTTTTTAATGAATTGGGATACAGTGTGTTAGATGGTATATTAGTTTGCTAGGGCTGCCATAACAAGATACTATAGAGTAGGTGGCTTACACAATAGAAATTTATCTCATCTATTTATTTTTTCACTATTTTAAAGGCTAGAAGAATCAAGGTGATAGCAGGGTTGGTTTCTCCTGAAGTCTCTCTCCTTGGCTTGAGGATGGCTGCTTTTTCACTATGTCCCCGCAGGACCTTTTCTTGTGTGCGCTCATTCCTGGTGTCTCTTCTTCTTGTAAAAACACTAGTCATGTTGACCACATTTAATTTTAATGACCTCTTTAAAGGCCTTTTCTGGAAATAAAGTTACTTAGGGATTTAGAGCTTTAACATATAAGTATCGGGGGATGTAATTCAGTCCATAACAGATGGATACCTTTCACTAAGTAACTTCTTAAAGAATAATCTTAAGAATATTCTCTGTAGTACCCAGAGAAGTGCAGTCAAGAACCAAAGTATTTCAGTTTAATAAATATTTACCAAGCACTTATTTGGGATCTGGTACTAGGGTAGACCTTAAACATTCAAGGCAATCAAGACACTGTCATACCCCTTGCTTCCTCAATATAACAGATGAAATGGAAGTATAAATATGTAATTATAAGGTGTAATTGTTAACTTTATGAGTCAACTTGGCTGGACCACGATGCCTGGATATTTGATTAAACTTGATTCTGGATGTTTCTGTGAGGGTGTTTTTTGTGGATGAGATTAACATTTAAATTGATGGACTTTTATTAAAGCAGATTGCCTTCCATGATGGAGGTGGACTTCATCCGGTCAGTTGAGGTCTAAATTGAGAAAAAGTGAACCTCCCCTGAACAAGAAGGCATTCTGCCAGCACGTGGCCTTCAGACTTAAACTGCAGCATCAATTTTTCCTGGGGTCTCCAGCCTGCTAGGCCACCCTGCAGATTTTTACACTTATAGCCTCCGTAATTATGTAAGCCAGTTCCTTAAAATAAATCTCTCTCTTTCTCTCTTTCTCTCTTTCTCTCTTTCTCTCTCTCTCTCTCTCTCTCTCTCTCTCTCTCTCTCTCTCTCTCTCTCTCTCTATATATATATATATATATATATATATATAAGACATCCTATTGGTTCTGTTTCTCTGGAGGTCCCTGACTAACACACAAGGTAGACTTTAATACCAGAGTGTACCCTGTTCCTTCACTTGTTCAGAGTGTGTCTTGTTTGGGAAGTAGGAGCAGATGCAAAGAGCTAGAATGTTTAATTGAACTCTGTTCAGATCACTAGCCAGAACAGCCCATGTAGCCTGGTTTTCATACTGTAGGGTTTGATTTTATGGTCAGCAATTCATAACTTTATGAAAATTAGAAGAAAAAGGTGATCAAACTGTTCTTTCTGATCTCAATTGGGCTGGCTCCACTGCAGAGATTTCTCTGTACGAGAGCCTGGTGGGAATCGTGCACACAGACATGATAGGGCACGACTGGGAGAGGGTACATACGTAACATTGTGCAGCCTGGGCCGGAGCCTGCACTATTCTGTGTGTAATTGTATTTCTAAGAGTAACCTGAGGCTCCATATCGCCCCAACATGCTTTTGGTAACTCACTAATTTATAGTCTTTTCTAGTTAGCCTCCTAACCTTGCCTGAAGGGGATTGGTGAGAAGCATTGCTAACTTGCTGGGGGCATCCAGGGATATTGAAATGCAAGGAGGAAGGTGACCTGCCATATATCATGCTGCAGCCTTGGAGATGATTTCTCTGTACAAAGCAATCTTCTCCTGTGTTAACTGAAGCCACTGCTTGGATCTGAAAGTTCAGTAATCACAGAAAATAATATGGTCCTTCTTTCGTTCTTTGAGAAATATTGTTGCAATCTGTGTTACATAAAGAGAGAGAAAAAAACTTCTCAATGAGCAAATATAAATAGATGTTATATTTTTTATTCCTGAAGTGGCAAAGTCAACCAGTGTAGGAATATGATGACTCGAAAAAAAAAAATAGAAGAGGCAGCCTTGGCAATTCACATTATTGTGATATTTATTTCCCTGCTTTGTTTGCATGTAGTACCACAGGCTTCATGAGAGCTGGAAAAAATGATAATTGCCTTATATAGAGAGTATTTATGGAGGTAAGATGCAATAATAACCCATAGTTTTACTCCTATAAATGAAATTATAATTATTTTTGCCCATCGAACTTTTATTCACCTCACCAAAAGCATAATAAGCATACTGAATTTTAATATTTTAGCTTTTCACCATCTTTTCTAGAATGACAACCTTCAAGAAAACATGAAATGAATTTTCTTTCTCTTGCATTCTAGAGTCCTAGCTCTAGAGACCATGAATTTTCTTTCTCTTGCATTCTAGAGTCCTAGCTCTAGAGACCATTCTGCCAAATACTAATTTTGCTTATGATGTAGCAGAGATTCATGGAGGTTAAATGACAGACATTTATCACACAGCTGTTTTTATTTTAGCTTGTGTATGTATGTATGTATGTGTGACTGATAAGGCTGTCTTCATTTCCAGTGTAACGATTCCACACAGGCAAAAGCAAAATAATGTTTGCTGCTCTGTGTACTATTTTCACTTAAACTTTGTCTGCTGCAACTCTAATAAATTATATAAAAAGTAATTGGTAGAGCCTAGTATTGGAGGTGACTACTGTTCTAACTGAACTGATGGGTGCAATTGAATCCAAGCCAATGGCCAAAGTGGGTGTTAGGGGACATAAAGACTGCAGTGTGCTTTTGCTTTAATAGTGTTCTCTCATGATTGAAGGAGTAAAAATTGCTCCCAAGCCCACATCCTGTCTTCTCAAACTCTTATACATTGGATAAGAGCAAGGATTTTGGTGTCAAACAAACCAAAATCTCAGTTCTCATTCTTCTATTTTCCTTCTATGTGAACTTGGGGAAGTGAATTAACTTTTGATGGAATAGTACCTACTTTAAAGAGTGTTACAGAAATTAAATGGTATAATGCCTATAAAGAACTTCTAAGGATAGCTTCTATTATTTTATGATTTTATTATTATAATTATAAAGTTATTAATTTTCTCCTTTGATCTCCTTTTACAAAATTTTTTATTTCCTCTGTCTTTTTTTTTTTTTTAATAAAACTTAAAATGTCTACTAGCAGACAGAACTGTTATGGTCAATGAAAAAGCCAGGGGATAAAGTGTGTCCCAGGAGAGATGCAGGAGACAAAATCTATGTTGGTGAAAAAAATTTTTTCTGTTTACTTTTCTCCAGGTGAATAAAAATAATAACATCAGAAATAATAACAACTACCATTTATTAGGAAATTATTCTGTGCAATATTCACTGTTAAGTGTTTTGCATATATTAGCTCATTTAATCCTCATTATAAATACTGTAAAATTGTTCTTATTATTCCAACTTTTTGCACAAGGGAATCGAAGCTCAGAGAGTTTGGTCGTTTGCTTAAGGTAAATTAACTAGCTAATTACAGAGCTTGGATTCAAACCCAGATGTGCCTGACTTTAGTGTTTTAAATATCTTTAATAATTTTCTTGTTGTATTCTAGAATAGAAAGATGAGATTGGAAGTTTATAAAGCTTAAGTCATGACATACTCAGCTACATGAAAAACACAACTTTCTGTAAGTCTTTGCCATACAAATCCCACCATGGCACTACTGATAATCTCAGGAAAATAAGACTTATCAGTGGAAAAATAAGAAGCAACATTCATTAGGTGTCGGGCAGGTGGGAGGGGGGGAGGAAGGGATAGGTAAACTCACACCTAAAAGGTGTGATGCATGCTGTCTGGGGGATGGGCATGCTTGTAGCTTTGACTAAGGTGATGCAAAGGCAATTCAGTTAACCAAAGCATTTGTACCGCTGTAATACTCTGAAATAATAAAAAAATAAACATTATAAAAATAATATACATAAAAAAGAATTTTCAATTAGTGATATGGGGCCAAAATGAACTAAAATAAAAATTACAAATGTATCTATACCTTGCTTTTTAAGAGAAAAAGGAAAATTCTTATGATCTTATAAGAGAGTAGAATTTCTAAAATAAGAACAAACTATAAAGGAAAAAGACTCATAAATTTAACTAATTAAAATGAAAATGATTATTGTATGAAAAGATTCTGCAAGTAAAATAAAAACAAAGAGAGAGGAGAAGCCTTTTGTAACACACATATAGCCAATAAGTTTTATGTGCAGAATGTACAAAACACTCCTACAAGTGAATAGGAAAATGACGACAACAAAATAACCTGAAAAACAGGTAAAAGATACTAAATCAGTTAGAATTACTTTTGGCTACAGGTGCCAAAAAGCCTCAATTTAGTCAAGAGAAATTAATTTTTTTTCTCACATATAGGAATGACAAGTTAATCAGTCAAGGCCATCAATAATTAGTTCAAAGGCTGGTTGGTAATTCCATTGTCATTCTGCTGTCATGGACAATAGGGCAACTATTGTCCATGATCCTTTTGACCTGTTGCTCTGCCATCCTCCACATGTGACTTCCACTCAGTGATCCAAGACGGTCAGTCCTTCTCCAGGTATCATATCCATATTTAAATCCATAGGGAGGAGAAAAGGAGAAGAGATGGGCAAGCTCCCTCACTTTATGGACATTTGCTAGAACTCATACACCACATTTCTGACTATATTTCATTGGCCAAAACTTTGATGCATGCCCACACTTAGCTTTTATAGAGACTCAGAAATAAAGTCTTTATTTTGGGTGGCCATGTGCCTAACTACAAATAGAGAGTTCTATTCCTCAAGAAAACAGGTATTGGGTGTCCACTATCGGGTGTCTTTAGCTTTGCTGAAGTCATAAACTAGAAAATCAAAATGGAAATATGAAAAGGCAATACATATTTTAAAAGATGCTTGATCTCTTCAAAAATCAGGAATTTCAAGTGAAACGAAATTGACCTATCATTTCGTATGCATTGGATAAGCAAAAGTACAAAAGCTTGGAATGTTTGTGCCAATTTTGAGCAATAGAAATTCTTATAACATAGCTTATGGAAGTGTATAAAATGGTAAAAGCCAATTTGGGAATATTTATAACAGCTAAAGACATATATAACCTTTAACCAAGCATTTCCACTTTTAAGTAAAAAAATTATGTAGAGTATTATACAATTTATATTCAATTTAAAAAGATGTGAAAATATCAGCTATCATTTAAAGATACAGATGTAATAAAACTATTTTAAAATGCATGAGAATGATAAACACCAAATTCAAGGCAGTGGTTACTACTATGCAGAGCAGGAGGGAAATGGGATTGAGGAGGACATAACAACTTCAATTCTATTTGTAATGTTTTATTTGCTAAACTGAGTAGTAGGTACATGAGAATTCATTATGTTTTCCATATACTTCTGTGAGTAAACTATTTCATAATAATAATAATAAAATATATACAAAATGAGTAACTTCAGACAATCATTAGGAGGACAATAGATACAGGAAAAGAGGAAAAGAAATACCCAACTACCTACCTGCCAGGATGTCTTCTACTTGTTTAGAAGAAGTATGGGGATTAGTGAAGAGATGAGTTTAAGGAGAGGTTACATATCTGGCTCTGTTTTCCTGTTTGAGGAAAACTTGGTATTGCTTGTCCTTAAAGTACTCAGTAATGTGGTGATTATTGCAGTAGCTAACGCCATTTAGGAGAGTTTTCCTCACAGTCTGTGTCCTTAAGGCAGTATCTAATAGTTAACTTGGTTGCCATACATGATATCTGCACTCCCTTCTTGGGAGGTAGTTGTGGTGGTAATGGTTGTAAATATGTAGGGTTGTTGTTTGGTTGTCATATTGCTGGGTGGAGGGGACAATGCTGTCATTTGGTGGATAGGGACCAGGGATACCCTATGTATTACACTATATAGTTCAGTACTGCACAAAATGCCAACAGTTCCTCAGGTGGGCGGGTTGGGGTCAAGATATTGGCAGAACTACCTTTAATTGCATATAAGAAGTATATACGTGGAAACCACAAGAAATTGATCACCTTAGAACTTTATTTCCTATATGAGTGACAAATACATTAATAAAGAAAAATACTGAATAAACTCAAGGAAATTATCACATTCCCTCCTACACTGAAGATGTGTACAACAAAATTTTGTAGGTTAGTTTCACATAGAGTTTGTTCGCCCCAACCTCTTGTTCCATCCTGATAAACCTAAAGTTCCTAAAGAGCTAGTTTTCAAACATTCTTCCCTGTTCAAAACAAAAGATGAAAATAATAGAAAAAAATCTGAGGAAGGATATCCACATAAATCATGATTTATTGAGACCAGATAGATCTGATGTTAAATTTGTCAACCCATCGATGACTATTTATATTCAACACCATTCTAGTTTCTATATAACACATAATCTTGCAGTATTAACATTTAGACCAAGTGTTTGAAAACCACTGTTTGGAAAAAGCAAGTGATATCTGATGTGAAAACTTTATCTTCTAAGTGTTGCCTAGAGGTGAGACCTGTATTATCTAAGAGTCTATTACTGATGTCAGAGGACTTTCAATCTGCAGATAGAGCAATTTACATTCATGGTGGCTGCTACCAGCGAGGCTGATTCTTAAATTATTTATGCAAAGAAACAAATTGTTCTGTTCTTGATCTGAAATTATGCCAATTGCGTGCTTAATAAGGCCAAACTTTTCACTGGAAATTCAGCTTCTTTTTCAAGCGTGTATTTTTT